>JAFIRS010004497.1:0-85013 GCA_018342105.1 Gonioctena quinquepunctata
AGACGGAGGGAGTGTCTTTTGGATTCGTAACAGATTTCTTTCATTCTCGATATCGATGTTTGCGTCAAACGCATGAGAAGTACGACTATTGATATCGTGGGTAGGCCTTTCTAACAATTTGTTAGTGACCTGTTAAAGTGCACGAAATCTCGTGATTTTAAAATTCCACGATATTAGGTCCAAGCTTCACCGCACAGATTATAGATGTCACTATCAATAATCTGATGCAATTCACATATATATATATATATATATATATATATATATATTTTTTAAATGTGGGTTTTCTTGAATCCTGGTATATTTATTTTTGGTTGGAGGTTCTTAGGTTTCAGATTCCTGTGTAAAAGTAAAACTATCTTATATCATGCTAGACGTCTCGCCCCTGGCCGGAGGCATCTTCAGTAGGGTTTTTTTTTATGTAATAATTAATTTTTAATTTTTTGTTCTGGTAATTAACGATGACATCTGAAAAGTAAAACATTTTGTGTTATGATTAAAATGAAAATAATAGTTGTTGTCATGTGCAAGGGAGAAATGTTAAGTCTGGGGGAAGGGTGTGACAGAAAAACGATGTTTGTACGTACCTTGGCGATCATCATTATGAAGATGACTCATTTTGTATCATTTATATTTGCTTTTCCTTAGTGTGGTAACTTCTAAAGGTTTTATTCTAACACAATGTCGAGAGCGACGTGGCATTGGCAGTGTATTCGACAGCTAGAGATCAATGTGTTTATGGGGAGTTTTGTTTTGCGGTAAAAATTGTTGGTGTACCTGTTGGATCGATTTCTATTCTTGCTTGAGTGGGTGGGGAACTTTGGGGGCGATATGCGTATTGTTGTTGGAAACTTGTTGAAAGAGTATTTATTTCATTTATTTTTATACTTTTTGTTTGTTGATATTACTGACTATCTATGCAAATGAGTATATGTGAGGTATTTGTGTCCACACAATACTATAAGGCACCAGAACAAAAAATTAAAAATTAATTATTAAATAAAAAAAAAACCCTACTCCGGCCAGGGGCGAAACGTCTAGCATGATATAAGATAGTTTTATTTTTTACACAAGAATCCCAAACCTAAGAACCTCCAACCAAAAATATATATATATATATATATATATATATATATATATATATATATATATATATATATATATATATATATATGTATATAGGATTAGAGGAAAAAATTGTTTTTTTTATCTCTGAGGTTGCAGTCAGTTCAGAAGGCCAATGTAATGAGTACTCTCTGTTATTTGTCAAGCTTTCGAAATTGATTTTATTTCATTTTCAAGACATCTAGAAACAGGAAAACAATTGCTAAATAAAATCCCCTATTAAAATTGCGGAATGTTCACATGTAGTTTATAGTATCCTATGCTTGAATTGTGATAAAATATATATAGGCCAAACTCGCAGGAATTTAGCAGCACGCATTACCTCACACAAAAGTGACTGCAACCTGAATAAAAACAGTTGTGCACTTGCAAAACACACGATAAAACTTAATCACTTCTGTAATTTTAATAATCCAAAAATATTAGCGATAGAAAGAAACCAAGAAAAAAGGAATTCTCTGAAGATGGTTCACATAAATAATCAACCGGCGTGCATGAATAAACGTTCTAAAATACGAAATTTGAGCGTAATCTATAGCTATGTGTTGAAAATGGACAACAAGAGCAGAGTCCTCCCTGATAATCCGTACAATAAAGCACTTTTTCCAGTATGTGTTGAAAAAGACAACAAGAGCAGAGTCCTCCCTGATAATCCGTAAAATAAAGCACTTTTTCCAGTAGTGAGAAAAACAAATCGATAATAGATATTTGTACGAATTTACCTTTGTTTTCAATCTTTTCTTCCATAGTCGAAGTAGACAGAGGTCTCATTGTCCCTCGAAATATTATGTACCTGTATAATGAAAGTGTTTGTGTTTTAGTGAATTGCATTTTAAGTATGTTTTAATATTATGTGTGTTTCGCTATTTTTTATTTGTAACAGTCTCACGTTGGTAAGTTTCTTATACTTTTCCAATTTCCTTCTGTGATTGGCAATTGTTTTCTTGCTTCTAGATGTCTTGAAAATGAAATAAAATCAATTTCGAAAGCTTGACAAATAACAGAGAGTACTCATTACATTGGCCTTCTGAACTGACTGCAACCTCAGGAGAGAGATACAAAATTTCAATTCTTTTCTCCTCTAATCCTCCTTTTGCATATATATATATATATATATATATATATATATATATATATATATATATATATATATGTATATATATATATATATATGTATATATATAGATATATATATATATAAACATATAAATAACATTATATAATATATAATAGTTTCATATTAGTGTTATAATATTTCATAATAAATGTTATTATACTTTTATAATAAATTCTATCATATTGTACTATAATATTTTGGGCTTACATACACTACCATGCAAAATAATTGGCCAATGAAAATTTGCCCAAATTGCCTCTTAGACTAGGAGGAATCGGCGCATGAGTACCGAAAACTATTCCACCACAATTTTTTCATGCGATCCTCTTCAAATTGCCCTACTGATGATACAAATGCATGTTGCCATGGGGCAACCCCGTGCCATATTGTTTAAACCGAAATTGTTTAAACAATTGCAAGGAATTGTTATTTTTCAACCGGACAATTTTTTTTTATATTCTTTATTGAAATGCAAATAAAAAAGGACCCATGACTTTTCACGATAAAGTTAATATTTTTAGAGATATGAATTTTTAAAGGTTCAAAAAATCTCATATTTGGGTACTTTTGACCCATGAAAAATATATTAAAAAATAAAATAAAATCGAAATAATAATTTTTTTAATTCTTTATACAATAGTTAATAACATTCTCAATGGAGATTTAAAAAAATTTCATTGATTATACCTGTTTTTTAATTATCAATTTCGCGCTCACAAGTATGCATCGCTTACGCGTGTTGATATTGTATTTGATCGGTATGACAATCAAAGTATCAAGTATTTAGAAGCTGCATTGAGAGCCAAAAATATAAAAAAATGTGAAATAGTCATTCAAGGGCCCAATACTAAAATTCCGAAAAATATTTCAACATTTCTGACAAGTCCGAAAAATAAGCTAGAGTTAGTAAGATTTCTGTGTCAGAATGTTTTACAGTACGTTTGACTAACTGATAATCAAGAATTAATTATTTCTGGCGGCTTTGATGATGTTTGTAAATGTTATAGTATTCAAGGTGGAAAAATTGCCGAGGTACCGGAATTACTAAACAATCACATTGAAGCTGATACTCGAATTTTTTGCCACGCTGCTTACAATGTTCAGTTGAATTCTGAAATAATAATTCACAGTGTAGACACTGATATTTTTGTATTAAGTATTTATTATTGGTCACGGTTGAAAAAAAGTGGTGTTCTGGACTATGGATGGAAATTAATAATAAAAAATCACGATTTCTTTCGTGTCACAAAGCAGCTGATTCTCTAACGTACCCGGTTTGTGAAATTTTACCAGCTTCACACGCATTTACGGGTTGTGATACGACTAGTAAAATTGGCACAAAAAAAAGCTTTAGAACTGATACAAATAAAAGAAAATCGTGATGTCTTAGTCCCTTTTGGCAATGGCTTAGAATTAAGTACTAAGGAGTTGAAAGGCTTAGAAACATTGTATTTAAATATTTTGGAACTAATATTAATTTATCGAAAATTCCGTGCACATCAGATGCCTTGCATTTGCATGCACTTAGAGCTTCTGCTCAAACATACATTTGGAAAAAAGCGTTGAATCCCCAATATAAAACATTAGATTTTACGAATTTCGGATACAAACTGGAGAATAGTACTTTGCTACCTTTATTTATGAACAAAAGCCCATTTCCAACTGATCTTAAAAAACCTTGCAATTGTAAGAAAGCCTGTGAAACCCAAGCTTGTTACTGTAAAAAAAATAATATTAGTTGCATACTTCTATGTGGCTGTGATTCAGAAGACTGTAAGAATATAATATATAAAAGTGATATTGATAATAAATAAATACCTTTTTTTTATATCTTGTTTTATTATTTCATACTTCTACATCTATAACCTTCGTTTGAAGAAGTTATTCAATGTAATTACTTTTTGTTTTAATGACAAAAAAATAATATAAACTGATAAAAAAGTAATTTTAATTACATGTTCCGATTCATGCTTAAATAACGTTTGTAAAATTGATTACAGAAAAAAATTTGTCAAAAACAAATTGTAGACAATTTAATTGTTAATAACATTGCTCTCTTTAACAATCTTAAAAAAGTTAATAGTTTTTAAGATAAATGATAAATAATGATTCAGGAAACAGAGAGGCCGATGCAGCGCATGAGTCAGAGAGAGACGGCGATACTTAAAGATAAGCGATGCATACTTGTGAGCGCGCGAAATTGATAATTAAAAAACAGGTATAATCAATGAAATTTTTTTAAATCTCTATTGAGAATGTTATTAACTATTGTATAAAGAATAAAAAAAAAAAATTATTTCGATTTTATTTTATTTTTTAATATATTTTTCATGGGTCAAAAGTACCCAAATATGAGATTTTTTGACCCTTTAAAAATTCATATCTCTAAAAATATTAACTTTATCGTGAAAAGTCATGGGACCTTTTTTATTTGTATTTTAATAAAGAATAACAATTCCAGGGTTGAAAAATAACAATTCCTTGCAATTGTTTAAACAATTTCGGTTTAAACAATATGGCACGGGGTTGCCCCATGGCAACATGCATTTGTATCATCAGTAGGGCAATTTGAAGAGGATCGAATAAAAAAATTGAGGTGGAATAGTTTTCGGTACTCATGCGCCGATTCCTCCTAGTCTATCTGTCTCGAAGCGATTATCTGATTCCGACGTTTTTTAACTGTAGTAACAAACAAACAAAAATCAAAATTATAAAAATCAGACGAACGGTTTGGGAGAAAGCCAACTTTGAAAGTGGGGCCAATTTTAACGGCCGTTTTTTTTGCAGAGCAGTTCAGAATAAATTATAATAAAACTTACTATTACTAAAAAAAATATTTTTCATGTGTTATTTAGACACAGACTTAGGAAAATGAACCATGAATGTAAAATGTATTAACTTAGTATTACTAAGAAAAATATTTTTCATGTGTTATTTAGACACAGACTTAGGAAAATGAACCATTAATAGCACCAGAAATTTTAATTGCTATATCTGAAGCATTCTGGAATTTGAAAAAATATTCAGTTGCCTTGGAAACTTGATGCTAAAAAAAATACAAAAATATACTCTTCTTCAGGAACATATTACCCAAAGAAAACGAACTGTGAATTCTTGAACACAATATACCTCGATATTAGGGAATAAACGCGAATACGGATTCATATGCATTTGCATGTCAAACACTGACTTTTTATATTGGACAAAGGCTTGTACATTCCAAAGCCAACATATTAAAAATAATTTTGACGGCCTGATATAATAACTGTAATGATAGAAAAACTAAAAACAAAAAATTAGGTACTAGCAGTGAAAATCACCCGATAATACGACACCATGTATTTTATTTTAGTTGTAACATTTAAAATCATCTGAATACTCACTGGTACATATAAAATAAATGAGTTTTAAACTGTGGCGATAGCTTTTTTTTATCTCGAAGAGTAGTTGGTGTGGAGACGACTGCAAAATAGAAAAGGACTTGTAGATCTACAAGAAAATAATAAATAATATGATAACATTTCACACTAATTATGACAGAGATAGAATTTCCACGTTATGACGAAAATGAAGCCATTATTAGTATTTTTGTATATTCATCATTATGATGTTTTATTTTTCAATATGTGTTGAATATCGATGGAACTAGTGAAATTTGATTCGACGTATCCCAACGAGAAATACAACATCATAATGTTGGATATACAGAAAATATCACCAATGATGTCATTCTCCTACAACTTATTTGTAACTGGATATTTCTTACCTATATCATCAAATTTACTGAGCTTCATCTTCTCTTCTTCCATTACACTGATAACAGCAGATCGAAATTGTGGCCAGTTTTATATAAATTCTCACTTTTATCTGGATATGCTTTGATAAAGGCATCCATCAGGAACTGGTATCCATGACCGATGTTTTAATATGGGAAAGTTTTTTTAAATATATTTTCTCTTCTGAAAGTATATTCCCCAATTGAAAGTGACTTCTTGTTAGAAGCTTATTTTGTTAAAGGTTGGGAGGCTGTGTATACGCCGAACGAAATGGAAAGAAAGGATTTTGTATATGGTATAAATTTTTCTTCAATAATCAATTGCAAAGCGCTTTCGGCTTGGGGGCCATCTAGATTAGCACTGAAGATGGCCCCCAAGCCGAAAGCGCTTTGCAGTTGATTATTAAAGAAAAATTTATACGATATACAAAATCCTTTTTTTACATCCTGTTTTGGTGAAATTGAAAAAAGAAAACAAATACATGAGAGCAAAATATATTTCTAGTCTTTTAGTATGATAAAAAAAAAAAGTGTAATGGAAATTAAATAATATTTTTTCAATTGAATTCAAAAACAAACCTTTCGTCGATTTGTTGAAAATATGAACAGGATGTTCATAAAATCAGTGTGGAATCATCTGTGACTGAAAGATAAACTTTAGTCACTATCTTCCATCGTTAAGATAACCTCTTGTGGGGTATTCATGTTGAAAGGGGAAACTTTCTCAATTAAATATTGAATAGAAAGATTTTTCTGTGAATTGAAAAATCCACGATAAAAATTAAGTTATTTTTGTGAATGTCTAACATAAATGTATTGAAGACCTAGTGAATGCGATGCCTCTCTTGCGTCAATATTACGAATGATTTCTGGTGAGTACTCTCTTTTGGAAAACATTCTTCTTTGCCTCATTCATCTTTATGAGTTCCTAATTAAGACTGGAATAGAAAATCTAATAACTATCTGAATAAAAATGCAAATTTTCAATTTCTGATTTTTTTTTCTTTCGAGTCAGGGTCTTCTCAGAATATCTATCAGCTGAAGTTCAATGTCCAGCGTGGCTTTAGCCGGGTAAGTAGTTGTTTTCTGTTAGACATTCACAAAAATAATTTTTATCGTGGGTTTTTTTATTCACAGAAAAATCTTTCCATTCAATATTTAACTGATAATTTTTCCCTTTCAACAAACCTGTCGTCGTTTGGTTCTTTCTGTTTTTCTTTCTTGATATCCCCAATTTTTTTTAAGTGTTTATGTATCGTGACCATAGTGTTTCAATGCATTCTTTTACCTTTCTGGTATCGAAGATAAACCTCTGTCGACTCCATTTTTAATAATAGGACTTGATGAAACACAACTTTGGAGATTCTGAAACGATGCAAAAAGTAATTGTTATCATTGAGTACTTTTATAGTTATTAATGTATCAATGGAATTATAAGGGCCTTAATTACCGAAGGCAAAGTTTTCGTCCCGAGGGCCTCCAGCCCAAGGGACACCAATTGCCTGAGGTAATTAAGGCTTATCAAATCCCGTGGTATATAAATAATTTTATTTCTGACCGATTTTAATAAAATTTTGTTTATTTATAAAACGGAATGAATGTTTCAATTTATTACCTCTCCGGTATATTTGAAACAGGTACCGTCGATTATAGGAGTTTTGGTTGTTGCTGTGTCACTTGTTTATAAACAGACCTATGTTATCAATGGCTGTTTTTGCATTAAAAACGTGTTTACACCCCGAATCGATGATCTTTTTTTGATATAATGGAGGATATTCTGGAAAAAGCTGAAAAAGCAAGACAATCATTACTTCAATCGAAAAGTGAAGCCTTATACCAAAAAGAATACAAGATATTGTCAAAAATGTATCGAATACCCCGCAGAGTAAATCAATGAGTATAATTTCCAAGTGGGTCACAATGTTGTTATTCTGCAAAACACGAATAAGTGTCAAACATAAACAAGAGGTTTTAAAAGTGACGATTGATGGTTTGATCGGGGAGTCGACGTTGGGCTTTGGCCGTGCCCAAAGAGATTGGGAAATGGGGGCACTTTGAGACTTGAAAGGTTAAGAAGCCCTATTATCAATTTGAAAAGTATGGTTTTTGGAATTAGTCCACAGTTATTTGTGTAAGTAAAACATATCTGCTATATACATTTGAAATTTATAACTAGGTTCTAGAAGGGATTCATTGTTTCATTTTAATAAATATGTTTCTATATTTTTTTTACAAAGTGTTTTTAATCATCAAAGGGTCAGAATCTACCTAGTTAGTCGTGAACAAACCCCAATTCACGACAATATATCTGAAGTGGCTGACACGGAGAAATGTTGTCTACTTTGCCATTAGAAGGGGGAGGTACCCCGACTGTAGTGAACAGAAGCACCAGCCAGAAGAAATTGTTTCCAGTGGCGGAAGTAATTTTCAAGGAACATTTCAAAATTATACAATTATTATTTGTAATGACGTGAATAAATAAAATATATTTTGGTTTTCATTTCATAAATATATATATATATTAATAAATAATAAATAATTTTTACTTTTTAGCGTATTTGAATAAGACGTTGTCTTTGAAAAGTTTGTTTATTAAGTATTCTATTTTTATATATTTTTTAACATAAAAGCTGCTATTCTACCTGAAATATGAGAGTAAGATATATAATATCCTGGACTTTTTTGTAGAACTATTTAAGGCCAATATATTTGCCCACCATTGTTTTCACATATATCAAACGGTTTAGCCAGAACACGCATAAAAGGATTTTTTTTTACTTCTTTGACAAAAACCTCCATTCCCTTTTCTCATAAGTATTCAGGATGAAAAGTAGCCTATGTTACCTTTGGCATTTATGATGTTAGTGTGATAAGAGTATTTCCTGTATGGTGTAGAAGAAGATGAATCTTTATGAGTGTTCTTGAAAATTGGCTCTAAACAATAGTGTCATTCTCCACCGATCTGGTATATTTGGATTAACGGGTGACAGATTTTACTAAATTTTGGGAGAAATGTTAAAATTTCATGTTTTATAAACGAATATTTGCAGTTTTCTCTTGATTTTGTTCCCTACATGTTCATGAGTAACAGAAAACCATTTGAAATAACGTATTACCAAATGTTATTTAGAACGCGATTCCGTATCTTAAGTTAGTTGAATAGTTCGAAAGGGAAAATAACGTTTTACAAATAATTCATTCCGATTCAAATATCATCGACTCTCTCTTACAAGAATTGAAAATATAATAATGATGATATAATCCAGAACGATTTGAATGGACTTTTGGAACATGTTCCATTGCAAACCCGAAGAGATATGTGGTTTATGCATGATGGCGCTCCTCCTCATTTTAGTTTGATTGTGCGGGTCCATCTGAACCAGATTTTCCCTAATAGATGGATTGGTAGAGGTGGGCCATATTCATGGCCACCGCGGTCTCCGGATTTGAATCCATTGTATTTCTTTCTGTGTGGGCATCTAAAGAGCCTCGTTAACGCTACACCTATTCACACCAGAGATGCCTTGTTGAATAGAATTACATTATATTGTGAAGCCATACGAAACGACCCTGGCATGCTATGTCAAGTGCAGAGAGGGTGTTTGCGCCGACTAAGAAAATGTATTGAGAGAGACCGGGGTCATATCGAGCAGTTTTTGTAGCGGATTTTGCATTTCTGTTTGCTCTTGAGGCTTGCGATTGATTATTTACACCATGAGGTTTGTAAGGTAAACGTGTTTGCATGATAAACATTCGTTATGAACATTGTACATATCATTTCTATTTTCATTACAAATTAATTTTTTCGAATAATGGTAAACATCTCAGGTTGGATGTCGTCGAACAAAAAAATGCATTTTTATCGAAAATCGTTGCTCCGATCGATTTTCCACACGAGTTCTTTTATTCAGGAAATTGTCCCGGTAATCTTGTTTTGTTAAAACATATTGACAAATCCCAGTCATTTCAAAGTTTTGGGGTGTGGACCATCGGGGGTAGTCCGTTCCTGACTTTGTAGCAAAACAACTGACTCCTGCATGAAAACTCATCGAAGGAATTCATTTGTTTAGTCAATCATCAAAATTTAGATGATTTTAAATATTCACTTTGAAAGTTATCAAAGAAAAACATTTTTCATTTTGTAATTTTGATGGCCCGTAACTTGGTAACGAAGGCTTTTAGGAACAAAAGTTATATGAAGTACTGGTGATATTTTGACCCCATCTATACATTTCCGAGAGAAAAAGGTGAAGTCCAGGGACACCATGACATTCAATGTCACTCGAAGCGTCAAAGATATAACACCATTCCGACAAATTTTAAATATTTTACGTTTTTTCATTAAAGTAAATGTTCATTTATCATCCACTCAGATTACTGACCCTGAAGAAGTTTCAAAATTGAAACGAAAGCTCAGGTCCATCGTATTAATAGAGTTTTCATAGTTCAACACTTGTGCTGACTGAAGATCCCGTTATTCCCCACTGTTCATACCAATTTTCATCGTTATTTCTACATTTATAAATATATATATATATATATATATATATATATATATATATATATATATATATATATATATATATATATATATAAATATACAAAACTAGGGATATTGGGGTAAGCAGCAATGAAAAAGTGAACTCTTTAAGGTTTATCCAAGCTTTCGGAAATGTTTATTTCCATCATCAGGGAGACTACAATAGATGAACGAACCAATAGTAATACATATTCAAGTGCGAAACAATATGCTACTTACAACTTTGTTGAGGTTGGTTTCAATGATGTTGAACATATTCATCTAAAATAGTTATACAAAAGAAAAAAGAAAATAAAAACAAAGGAAGATACCTGAATTATCATTCATATCAAAAACAGTGTATTAAAGAGAATTTGGTTAAACAAATAAAATTGAGAGTACTGAAAATCTCAGATCCTAAATTCCATAAACAGAACCCTTTTTAGAAAATTCATATCCAAGAACTTTACTTAGTAACATTCAATATAATACTTCGTCTCATTCGTCTCACTGAGAAGTACTAGCCTTAAACAGAAATAACTCGAACATTGTCTCAAACAACAATGAAACCAACAATACGCCTACTCACCCTCTTTTCACTTCATAACCATATATGAGAGAGATCACTCCAAAACTCTCCATATTATTTCACAATCCTGAAAAATTTAAAATGTCATATAAAACAGTTCTAACAATCAGGTCAATTTATTCTGAAGTCAAAGATAAAACTCCATTACTTTCAATGTCAAATGTAATTTATAGTATTCCTTGTCATGGTTGTAATAAACAATATATTGGTCAAACGCAAAGATCATTATCGAACAGAATAATTTCTCATAAAAGTGACTGCCGATTGCATCCTGAAAAATGTGCTTTGGCAGAATATGTGAATAAATTTGACCACCAGATGAATTACGATTCAGTGGAAGTGCTAGCGACAGAGTCACATAGATCTAAGAGAACATTCTTAGAAATGGCTGTCATTTCCCAAGAAAAGAATTGTATAAATAAAAAAACAGATATTAACCATTTGAGGGAGATCTACTTTTATTTATTGTCTTCAGATATCAATCAAAATTGACAACAATGTAATATAATAAATAATATATATATATATATATATATATATATATATATATATAAACTGTAATATAATGATGAATTGAATGATAATAGTTGTTGTTATAATATGAAAATAGCTAATAATTTTCTCTATTCTCTGTGAGCCAAATTGTAATGATATAGATAAGTATTTTTGCCCTGTATAATATTTTGTATGTGATAATGTAATAATAATAGTGGAAAATAAGCAACAAAGTATCAAAGAGCAATTATTTCCTTTATTCAGGAAAACTTAAATTTACCTGGCCTACGATCGATAACTTATTCTAAGGTGAATCTACAAATATTCATGTATAATCATGAGAAACAGGTCATGGATGAATAGACACAACCTCACTTTTACATTGAAAGGGAAAATTTCCTTAATAGTTCAAAATCAAGTGAAATAAAGTTCTTCTGATGGGATATGGGTTATTAGTGAAATTGTTCAGTTCGTGACGTGCACTAGGAAAGTTTATACCTGTCGCTGGAACGGTCGCTGTTCAATATACACCCAGATTTGGATTCTCTTTCACTCCAATGCTCTCAGGAACTCCAATACCAAAACGAAGGAACCATACAAATTCAGGAATCAGCTTTGGAATATTTGTATATGGTGTACAAATAAGGTAATGTTGGTTTTCTGCTGTTGAAATTATTGAATTTTTCTTTCTCCCGCAACAAAACGTGGCATTCATTTTTAAATTATCTTCAGTCTTTTTGTGGCTTTGTTTTCCGTCTCCAGGATACCATTTTCCTCCTTCTTTTTTATTTGAATTTTTGAATTCGCGCACTATATTGTCACATTTTCACTGTTTGGGGTTATTTGTCAAAACTTATAAATAGAACTATTTTTACTTTCTTATAAACTATATACAATTTCAGTGATAATTGTCTCTGACACTTTCTCGTTCTTATTTTCTCACAATTTCAAATCTTACATTTGACCATACTGTTCCTTGATTGGCTATTGTCATCAAGAAGTTTGCTGTTTTCCCATTGGATACTTTTAGTCAGATTCAATTTCATATACTGTATGTTTCAAGCTTATAATTTTGTGGATCACATTTTATTCAGGATGATTTTGTAAATCTAGACCTTTTTTTGTTGTCCTTTGAACAATTATGGGTTATAATCATTATGACACTGTATGAAATTGATTGTGTTATAGTATTTGGATATTTTCATCTATTCATATCATACAGAGGCTCAATAAAGGAAATAGAATTCCAAAATATGTAAAAACAATCTCTTGAAACTAATAGCTATTAAGTAATTATTCTTCTTGTGGGTTTTTCCCTTTTAATATATATAACTGGTTTTTCATAACATAACAACAATCCTAAATTTATATTCAATAATTTCCTACTAGTTAGAAAATTTTCAATATCAATTTCTTCATTTACAGTTATTGAATCTACATCAACTAATACTATTTTTCTACTTTCAGAAAACTACCTATGCTGGATTTCCCACCAGTTCAAGAAAAAACAAGTTCTTTAACGATAATTATTATTTACAACTACTAGTACTACGTTCTTTCGTTCCAGAAAAACTTGACTTCAGACATCTCTTCGGATCCAGAGAGAAAATTTTTCAAGATATCTTCATATATGACATTTTTATATTTTATGATTATCTTTATACTGATATATAATTTTTTTAATATTCATTTGATTTTACAATTACTGGTACTCTTTCAATTATGCTGTTTTATTATTTTTCTTATCTCTTCCTTCAGTTGTTCTCTATATTCATATTGGATTGGATATTTTATTAATTTGAATCTCCCATTTTATTTACTTTTATTTTGTGTACATACTCTTTCGCTTTTTTTTTCACACATAATTAACATATTATATTCATTTATAATTCATTAATATACCTTCATATTATTCATCAATATACCATTATCATCATCATATTTCTAATAATATACTTCTTTAGTATTATTATTATACCTTTATCTCATCATCATATTTCTCATAATAACTTCTTTAGTATTATTATTATCATTTCCACTTTCATTTCTCACATACATTCATTTTATACACAAAATATTTTTATCTTCATTTCTTTTCATTTTTCTTCAAAATTCACATTATTTATTATCCTTCTTTTTTTATAATTCTATATTGTTTTTCACTTTACTTTATCTTACTAACCTGTACCAATAATTTTATCAACTTTTCGGTTTTTCAGTATTATGATTGTTATTCAATATCTTTCTTTTCTTTCTATACTTTTTATTTAGGCGTTGTTTTGTTTCCTCTAATATTTTCTCTCATTGATGTATTTTTTTCTACATTCGTTTTTCATTTTATTTTCTTTTATTCAAATGTTTCTGGAATCCTAACTATCTATCAAAATATTTCTTTAACTTTTTTCCATTTTTTATTCCTTAACTTGCCTATCAAATTTGTTAACCTACAATTTATTATTCCCTAAATTTTCATTTTTATTATTTGTCTCTCCTTCTATGGAATCTTGCTTGTTCCACTAATACAAACATATATTTTAATTCAAAAATTCTCAATTGAATTTTTATGTTAATATTTTCAGCTATTTCTTTTTTCATAAATTCAACTTTTTCTTGTTTTTTAAAGCAAAATTTATTTAAATCCTTTCCTATTTTTCTATTTAACATTTTACTATCCATTATTATTATTATTTCATTATTTGTATTGCTTTGCTTTATTTCGAAAAGTCTATTCGCCCTGTAGATGTCATTGATTTGCATTACTATTATTTTTTCATTTATGTTTCCTTTTTCCAACTCAAAATTTTTGTTAGCCACATTCATGTCATTCATTTTTATTATTATTATTTTATCATTTTCTTTCCCTTTTTGCAATTCATAATTCATTTTCGCCATTATTATGTCATATATTTTCATTATTTTTACTTTATTATTTACTTCTCCCTTTTTCATCTGAACATTTTTATTATTCACATTTATATTATCTATAAACTCATTATTTTTGTCGGCATGATTATTTATTTTTATATTTTGTATTTGTTTATCATCTTTTTCTAATAAGCTGTTATTTGTATAACTATTCCCTGAAATTCCTTATTATTTTGCTCATTACTTGTTTCTAATGATTTACATATTCCTTCTGTACTTTCTTTGAAACTTTCCTCCGTTCTTTTCATGCTTTCTATTATGCTATCTGTGTTTTCTTTCATATTTTCTATTATGCTATCTGTATTTTCTCTCATGATTTTTATTATTTCATCTGTGTCTTCTTTCATCATTTTTTTCATACTTTCGAAGAATTCTTCCATGCATTCCTTTAATAGTTGAAACTCACTCTCTGTCAAATCCATTTTTTATTCACCAATATTTAGCCTTACACGTTGAAATGCCAATTGCTAAAGTTCGCCCAGTGTTACGATAAATATTAAGAAATAATATTTTTCCTTTACTTGCCCTTACTCGCCTTTTTTTTTCCTTTTCCGCGATAAATATTATGAAATGATATATTGCCCTTACTTTCTTCGAAACGATATATTGCCCTTACTTGCCACTACGTTGCGGTAAATATTAAGAAATAATATATTGCCTTTACTCGCCCTTACGTTGCGGCGCCATTTGTAATATAATGATGATATACAAATTATTTTGTTATTATTTCGCCCCACGTTTTGGGTGCCAATTGTAATATAATGATGATTTGCAAATATATATTGTTGTTATAAAATGAAGATTGCTAATAATTTTCGCTCTTCTTTGTGAGCCAAATTGTTATGATATAGATAAGTATTTTCGCCCTGTATAATATTTTGTATGTAATAATGTAATAATAATTGCTAGCTAACGCAACTGTTCTCTCGTCACGTTGCTGCCAATTGTTATCACTTTCCTTACCACAGCTAAACTCAGTTGGTACGCCTCTTGTCTCAGATAGCCGGTTCAGGCAATTGAGCCACTAGCCACTGCTTGATGTCAATTTCTATTCAGTGTTTATAAATACGATTGCGGATAATTGTGGAAAATAAGCAACAAAGTATCAAAAAGCAATTATTTCCTTTATTCAGGAAAACTTAAATTCACCTGGCCTACGATCGATAACTTATTCTAAGGTGAATCTACAAATATTCATGTATAATCATGAGAAACAGGTCATGAATAAATAGACACAACCTCACTTATACCTTGCAAGTAAAAATTTCCTTAATAGTTCAAAATCAAGTGAAATAAAGTTCTTCTGATGGGATATGAGTTATTAGTGAAATTGTTCAGTTCGTGACGTGCACTAGGAAAGTTTATACCTGTCGCTGGAACGGTCGCTGTTCAATATACACCCAGATTTGGATTCTCTTTCACTCCAATGCTCTCAGGAACTCCAATACCAAAACGAAGGAACCATACAAATTCAGGAATCAGCTTTGGAATATTTGTATATGGTGTACAAATAAGGTAATGTTGGTTTTCTGCTTATAATGTTGAAATTATTGAATTTTGCTTTCTCCCTCAACAAAACGTGGCATTCGTTTTTAAATTATCTTCAGTTTTTTTGTGGCTTTGTTTTCCGTCTCCAGGATACCATTTTCCTCCTTCCTTTTGATTTGAACTTTTGAATTCGCGCACTATATTGTCACATTCTCACTGTTTGGAGTTATTTGTCAAAACTTATAAATAGAACTATTTATACTTTCTTATAAACTATATACAATTTCTCTGACACTTTCTCGTTCTTATTTTCTCACAATTTAAAATCTTACATTTGACCATACTGTTCCTTGATTGGCTATTGTCATCAAGAAGTTTGCTGTTCTCCCATTGGCTACTTTTAGTTAGATTCAATTTCATATACTGTATGTTTCAAGCTTATAATTTTGTGGATCACATTTTATTCAGGATGATTTTGTAAATCTAGACCTTTTTTTGTTGTCCTTTGAACAATTATGGGTTATAATCATTATGACAGTGTATGAAATTGATTGTGTTATAGTATTTGGATATTTTTATCTATTCATATTATACAGAGGCTCAATAAAGGAAATATAATTTCAAAATATGTGAACTAATACTAATACTATTAGGTAATTATTCTTTTTGTGGGTTTTTTCCTTTTAATATAAAAGGTTTTTCATAAATAATAATAATATATAAAATATAAAAAAAAAATTTTTTTATTGTCTTCAGATATCAATCAAAATTGACAACAATGTAATATAAAATAATAGTTCTTTTTAAACATTACCGCCACCTGGTAACATAAGTTGGTACTGATCTAACAGTTGGCACCACTGTAACTGATTCCAAGTGACACCCGTCAGGTGTCGTTGGCTTAAAATAATTGCGAGATTCATTCCTAACCAATCAGTTTCACTTGTCACACCACATAGAGTACACTTTTATATTTATATAATTTTAAACAATGCTAATACGGTTGTAGTAACTTTGAACTTCGTTTTATTCCTTGATCTAAATTTTTTTTTGTATCACTATGTTAGATGAATATGTTTAACATCATTGAAACCAACCTCAACAAAGTTTGTAAATAGCATATTGTTTCGCACTTGAATATGTATAACTATTGGTTTTCGACCCAAGATCCCCAGTATATATATATATATATATATATAAATATATTTATATATATATATATTTATGAACCTTAAAGAGTTTACTTTTTCATTGCCCCAATATCCCCAGTATATATATATATATATATATATAAATATATTTATATATATATATATATATATATATATATATATAATATGTTTCAAACATTTCATTAATGAATCCCTATCATAACAAAATGAAATGTTATCTCACCCTGTTCCAAACCTCTTTTTACCTTATTCCAGCTCAGTCGGTACGCCTATGAACAATGAGTCTCCTCTCTCTGGATTAGAAGGTTCAGCAGTGCCATCTTGTCGAACGGCTCAATATCAAATTTTATTTGGTGGGGGAAAAGTGTGGTTAGATGTTCAAAGATAAAACACAGATTGCAGAGAATAATCAAATGGTTGTTTTCATTCAGATAAAACCTTAAAAACTGACCTATTCTGCAAAAACTACCTTATGGACTAAAATAAAAACAATAATGTGATATGCTGCAAATTAATATGATTGATTATACCAGTTGAAAAAATGTTTGAGTTATTATCAGTCCTTTTTCATCAAATTGTTATGGAATGTTCAATCAAAACGGAACACAGTGAATCAGATACTCAATGTTATTTGATAAACTGAAGCGTTGCACTTTAGTGAGTTCTTGTGAATAGAAAACCTGTTATTCTTCTTCCTGTGATGTGTCTCAGCCTTGTCAGAGTACTTTTGAAATTGGAATGACAGCTTCCTTGCGTCCAAAACAAATTTTTGTTCCAGTAATTGGCTCTTTCAGGATTTCTCTTCTGTTACCAAGTTAGTGGAATTTTGTGATAAATTATTGCTCCCAGTTATGCCTTATCGGAATTGCTCTCGTTCGGAAATCGTTTAGCTAGTTTTTTCTTGAATTGACTATTATTTTATCTTCTCAAATTTTGTACGTGGCTTTCTTCTCTTAAATTTTTTTGGTCTCCTCCAAACTCTTTATTTTCTTCCATGGCCACACAGACATTTTTTTTTTCACAGATTTTAGAGTTTAGTGCCACTTTCTACCTAATTATTTTTCATTCTAATTACTATTCATGATTTTATTAATGAAATCTTATCCTAAATTTTATATACTATGTACAAATTCGTATAAAATTTATTTCTGACAATTTCTGCTTTTTTTTTTCATCACTTTTCCCTCACAACTCTCTCGATATCTCATTGGTGGGTTTCCTGTTGATGAGATTTATCATACAGGATGCTCCAAATTTATATATCTGTTGATCTGCTTTATATACAATGTTTTCTATAAATTTCACAAACAATTAGAAACAAAAATGGAACAAAATAATGAAGAATTTTATGTAGCTATTACTCAGGAGATATCCACTATCGAAAATCATGTGGAAAAAAATGATAAACAAATAAAAGATATGAGATTAGATATAAATAGTAAGCATGAAAAGGTGAAAAATGACATGAGTACACTCAATAGAAAGGTTGATATACAGATAAAAGATAAAAAATTGAAATTGATAACTGTGGAAAATGAAATGTCTAAAAATTTAGAGGGAAAATTAAAAACATTAGAATTGAAAAGAATATACAGTAATATAGAGAACAGGATTATTAGTAGTTTCAATGGAGTACAAATCAATAATAAGTTTGATGGCAACATAAAAAAATTACATCCCATAACATTTATAAAAATAATAAAAAATAAAACCAGACATATAAATTCTATTGAAGAATAAAAGAGGATATTAGGCAATATTTATTTAATCAACCCTGTATATGGTTCAACAGTCAAGAAAAAAATGTTAACAGCTTCCAAGATTTTGAAAACCTATTTTTAAAGCAATATTGGGGAGAAAATACACAGCTAATTATTAGAGACAAATTACAATTTGGAAAATATGATGAGAAACGAAGCATAAATTATAATAATTATGCAATAAAAATGTTTGCAATGGCCCAATATCTAGATTCTATCATGAGAGAGGAAGAAATTGTTGGTAATATTAGTAGGCATTTTAAACAAGAAATATTTGAGTTAATAAATTTGCATGAGATTAAAAATATTTAAACAGTATTCATTGAGATTGGAGAGAACATTGTCATATAGAAATTGGGATAACAATATTCAACAGAGGAATTTTCAAACCAATAATTAGAACAATAATAGGTATACAAATAATCAAAATAATAATGGATACATGAACGAAAATAATAATAGAAGTAATAGATATTATAATAACAACTATAATACAGACAGAAATATAAATTATAACAGAAAAAAAATAATGAAAACCAAGGCAATCGAAGGAATTATAATTACAATTACAGTTATAATAATAATATTAGAAATAATTACAGTTATGAAAATCAATCTAATTCACAACAATATCAAGGGCAAAGGACGTTTTTCAATAGGCAACCTCAAAATAATCCTTTTATAAACAATAATCAACAAAATAATCAAACAAATAGGGTATGTCTGAATAGGAGAAGCCAAAGTGCTGAAAATTCACATGAAAAAGAGGCACAAACTATCAACACCCAATAGAATTCATAATGACAGACGAAGATATGCAAAATGAACAATGTAAGGCCTTATAATATAAAAAGGTAGTATAGGAAACAAAAAGGTAAACATTTCAATTGACACAGGTTCAGAAGCATCTTTGATAAAAGAAAATAGTTTGGAAGATTCTATGAAAATTAAAAATACCATGGTAAAGATGCCAAAAACAAATTAAATGGGAATTAATGGGGAAATACTAGCAGAATCAAATCAATATACAGGGTGTCCCTGGACTTCCTCTTTTTCTTCCGGGAATGTATAGATGGGGTCAAAATATCACCAGTTCTTCATGTAACTTTTGTTCCTAAAACCCTTCGTTACGTTACGGGCCCTCAAAGTTACAAAATGAAAAATGTTTTTCTTTGATAACTTTCAAAGTGAAATAGATAGATGATAAAAGCATTGAATTGCAATTATTAGTTGTTGAAGATATGGAGTTTGATGTTATTATAGGTACTGATCAATTACAGAAAAGTGAAGCCAATATTGATTATGATAAAAAACCTTAGAAATGGGTGGTAAATGGTTTGAATTTTTTGAAGAAAAACTTGAAATAAATGAAAATAAAAATATTTTGTGTATGAAAGGTATGAATGTGAGGTATGAAAGTAATAATGATGATAATAAAGATGAAATAAATGATAAGAAATATAAATGCAATGATAAAAATAAAGGGTATATAAATGAATTATTAAATGAATATAATAAGTCAATTATGTATGAGTCGAGAATTGCAAAAGAGTATGTACACAAAATAGAAGTAACAGAAACAGATAAATTCAAATCCAAAAATTATCGAATTCCTTATAAGCATAGAGAACAAGTTACAAAAGAGTTAGAAAAAATTGCAAAACAAGGAATAATAGAAAGAAGTACCAGTAATTACATAAATCCTATCGTAATAGTTGTTAAAAAAAATGGTGAACTTAGATTATGCTTAGATGCTAGAGAACTAAATAAAACTACAATACCACAATATGAATCTTCATTAAACATAGAAACAATTTTTGGTAAAATAACAAATGCTAAAATATTTCCTGAAATAGATTTGAAACATAGTTTTGGTTAATACCATTACATGAAAATTCTAGAAATTTTACAGGTTTTTGCATAGAAGGGGTTGTGTATAGATTTTGTGTAGTTCCATATGGTTTACAATCGGCCTGTTCAGCATTAGAAAGAGTATTGCATAAAATACTTGATAAATATGAAAATTTTGCATTGCACAATATTGATGATATTTTAATATATTCTGAAAATGAAACAATGAATAAAGAACATTTGAGGAAAATATTTCACATACTAGATGAAAGAGGAGTCAAGATAAATATAAATAGGTGTGAATTTTTCCAAGAAAAATTTGCTATCTAGGTTACAAAATAAATGAAAGAGGTGTAGAAATAGATCCTGAAAGAATTAAAACTATCAGAGGCCATATCGCCCCGAGAGTATATATATTTTGTTGGATGGGTCAATGAGAATCCTATTCATTTCCATATTTTGTACGAATTTCTAAAGAGTTGTATTTTGAAAAGAAAAATATATTGATATAATAATCGAAAATTTATTTTTTTTCCTTCAAAATAGTAAGAAAAAATAATTCACCAGCACATTCTGCATTTATCGAAATAATCCCTAGATCTTCTAATATATATATATATATATATATATATATATATATATATATATATATATATATATATATATATATATACATATATATACAGTTACCGGCAGAAAGTACGCATCATATGGGAAATTTTTTTGTTAATAAATTTTGACGAATATCGATATGTCAATTGTTTAAAACCCAAAACAGTGCCGTTCGTCTTTTCGTGTTTGGAGGAAAATTTGAAAAAATTAAAAATTATGTTCCAAAACACACTTAGTTGAGAAAATATCGAAAAATGTTTTTCGAAAAAGTTGTTCAGAACGTTATTTTATAGCTATGTATAAGTTTTGAAATAAATCTGAGATAAAAAAATAAGAATAAATTTTTTGCCATAATAAAAATTTCAATTTGGAAAAATACATTTTAGACAAAGAAACTCATTAGTAAGGCCAACAGTAATATTTTAAATGATATTTTGTAAATATTCGCAAGCTACTTCTATTTTATTCGGAAAAAATTGAAATCTATGGATTTGCCATGTATTCAGCTGCTTCATAAGAGGTCACTGAAATATCTCCAGGACATTATAATACCGATACTGTTCATTATTAATGAAGGTCCTTATATTTACATAATTTCAAATTGAATTTTTTATTCAAACAAAAAATAAATTGATTACAAACTTTCGAGTATGCATTAAATTGTTTGCTTTATAATTATTTCAACTTCTAATTTTATTATAAATTGTAATTATGTAAAAAATTGAATCAATTTTTTGTTCTAATAAAAAATTCATATTAAAATTCTGTAGATACATGGTTCTTATGACGCAGCTGAACACATGGCAAATCCACAGATTTAAAATTTTCTTCGAATAAAATAGAAGTAGCTGGTGAATCTTTACAAAATATTATTCAAAATATTACTCTTGGGCTTTACTGATGAGTTTCTTTGTCAGAAATGTATTTTTCCAAATTGATTTTTTTTTATGGCAAAAATTGATTTTTATTTTTTTATCTCAGATTTTTTTCCAAACTCGTACATAGCTATAAAATGTCGTTCTGAACAACTTTTCCAAATAACATTTTTCAATATTTTCCCAAATAAGTGTTTTTTGAGACAAAATTTAAATTTTTTCAAATTTCCCGCCAAACAAGAAAAGACGAACGGCACTGTACAACATCTTTTGGAGTTTCTTTTGATGCAGAAGCGATTGCATGTATCGACATTTGTCAAAATATTATATTAAAAAAAAATCCCATATGATGTGTACTTTCTGCCGGACAGTGTATATGTGTGTGTGGGAAGTATTGGTACAAAACTAGGGATATTGGGGTGAGCAGCAATGAAAAAGTAAACTCTTTAAGGTTTATCCAAGCTTTCAGAAATTTTTATTTCCATCATCAGGGAGACTACAATAGACGGAAAACCCAATAGTAATACATATTCAAGTGCGAAACAATATGCTACTCACAACTTTGTTGAGGTTGGTTTCAGTGATGTTAAACATATTCATCTAACTTAGTGATACAAGAGAAAAAAAACGTAGATCGAGGAACAAAACGAAGTTTAAAGTTACTACAACCACATTAGCGTTGTTCAAAATTATATAAATATAACTATGTACTCTATGTGGTGTGACAAGGGAAACTGATAAGTTAGGAATTAATCTCGCAATTATATTTAAGCCAACGACACCTGACGGGTGTCACTTGGAAATAGTTACATTGCTGCCAACTTTTAGATTAGTACCAACTGATGTTACCAGGTGGTGGTAATGTTAAAAAGAACATTTTTTTTATATCACATTGTTGTCAATTTTGATTGATATCTAAGGACAATAAATACGAGATTTCGCTAGAATGGTTAATGTTTTTTTTTGAATAATATATATTTATATATAATATTATATATTTTATATATATATTATTATATATATATATATATATATATATATATATATATATATATATATATATTATGTGGATTCTTGAACCTTCGGAGTATGTTTTGTTTGGTGATTCTTGGGTTTTGGTTCGTAATGAATATCGCTATGTACTTAGAACATTTTTATTTATTTTTTTTCCTTTATTTTTATAGTGAAATACTGGCTAAGGTTTCGACGGGGGTTCCCTTGTCTTCTTCGGAGCATATTTTGGATTCTGGAATAGAGTTGGTGCTGTTTTTTGATTTATTTGGGACAACAATGAAAATTTCTTACCCTTAAGCATGATTTCGGAACAAAGCAACTTGGCTTAGTTTGCATTTTTTTCGTTTCATCTTTTCTGATGGTCCAGAGGATGATTTAAACACGTTAAAACTATTTTTTGGGACGTTAATACAGTGGAAATATATATTTTTTCGTGATACACTGCTAAAATGTGACGTGGCCGTGATCATAGTAAAAGTAAACAAAGGATTGTATGGTAGTGTGGCATTTGCACGCTGTGTGGTGTATAGTTCGGCTTATGATCGTAGGTGTCTATGTTTAACTTATTTTAAGATGTGTTGCGGTGTGTATATACTAGATGGTGGGTGTGTTGTTTATGTTTTGAGAAAAAAAAATTGTGTTTTTGGCGCAACAATAATCCAGAGAAAAAAAACAAGTGAGTATTATGAACTACAATGATTAACTTAGCCATTTTATGATTTTGATATAATCATACCACCAATGAATGAACGAATGGTTTCGGGATGGAAACAGTCGTTGTCGTAAATTTGAAGAAATGTTTTCTCTCTCCTGACACCACAAAATTTTCAGAATTCAAAATGATTTTCCAGTCACTGAATTAGAAAAAAATCATTTTGGAAATTTACTCGTTAATATTCGATTATTTGTATAATGAAACAATGTCTCAAGCAAATGAATGGAATTGGATTAGAGGATACCATATATGCACTCAGAAATATTCATAATATTTATCCTAAATCGAAACAGCGACCTCCATACCAACTCTTGTTGAAAATAAATAATATCATCCATAATGTCCAGAATAAGAGATAATACAAAAAATAATTGATAAAAAGCCTAATAAAACTTTGTTCTGACTACCCAGGCTAATAAAAAAAATTTTGTCAAAAACGTGGCGCTCGTGCTCGTGTAATTTCGGAGATACATGCCCAGTTTGTTCTCAAATTAGATCACTTCACAGCTCAAATTTCTATTATTTGAAACACAAAATAAGTCCTTCTTTTCATCATAACACTACACACACTTTTGTTAATTTGTTTTGAAAAAAAATTGGCGGTAGAACTGCCTTTTTTCAAAAAAATACCCTTTTTCAAAACATCAACAAAACCGATTGCAAAATAGGGCCGACGAAAGCCAAATAATAACGTTGCCAACTCTTTTGAATGAACATTAGAAGGCATTCAGTATGAATATCAGTATTCTAAGTTTTGTTTATGTTTTAAAGAAGAGATTTTTTTTTAATAGTAGTTTTTCCGCTACACATGCTGAAAACTAATAAATGAAAGTTTGTGTAGTGTTCTGATAAAAAAAAGATCGAATTTTGTGTTTTTAATAATAGAAATTTGAGCTGTGAAACAATGTATTTCTAGGCCGGTATCTCCGAAAGTACTTGAGAGCGCCACGTCTTGACTTCGAATTAGTGTTCGGGAGACCAAAATACGTAAGATTCACTTATTTTTTTAATAATTAGCCTGGGCAGTCAAAACAAAGTTTCACCAAAAGCCCTTTCAAAGATAAGTTGCCGTCTAAAATAAATAAAATATGTTTAAGTCATGGCTGACAATGATTTAATTATTTTTTTATTGAATTATTTGGTTTCAAAAAGATTGTGCGAAGGGTTCATAACAGTGGATACCAGTTGATTTCATTGGACAGTGATTGGTCGGTAACTGAGAACTTGCCGAAGTATATATTCATTCACGCGACAAGCTTCTTGAAACCAAATAATTCAACAACAAAAAAATCAAGTCATTGTCAGCGATGACTTAAACTTATTTAATTAGTTTTATTACACGGCGCAAATGAAAGCTTGTCCCATTGATTTGAAATTTGGTAGGGGTGCATAATTCCGCTAACAATGATTATGAAATTTTTGTTAGGACAAGTCACAAGTTTTGTGATAATAGTCCAATTCTATTCAAAATTGGTGTCATAAAATCAAGATGGTGGACGAGTTCTGAGAGTATGGTCCGATTTGACTTAAAATTGGTACTTATGTGGAACTTTTTGGGGTCGCTGATTATGACTTTTTTGTTATAACTAATAAAATCAATATGGCGGTTCCATGTTAGGCTTATTCGAGTGAGATCTCTAGATAGAGTCCCAATTGAAGAATTAAACTATGCAAAGTTAACTGACAAGAAGCCATGTAATAGAAAGGTGTTAAAAGAATTGGAAGACTGAGACCTATAGACTAAAAACCAGAAAATAATATGTTGAAAAAAATATTATTTTGAAAAGCACGCTTTTATTCACACGTGCACCATAAAGTACAAAAAAAATTTTTTGCACCCAATTGTGATCCAAAATTTTTACGACCAAATAAAAGTGTGAGGCTCTAATCACAATCAATTTCTTCACACTATTTACACACACATATCAAGTGTATTTATCCCTTGTACATAAAGTGGGTCTAAATGTCAGAAAGTTAATGTTAAATAATATGAAGGAGAAAGGTTTACAAAAATTTAAAACGAGAAAAACGAAAGTAACATATGTTGTATGGAAATTAATTATGATGAGCGCCCCACCCTTTTATTTTAAAATTCTGGAACACATTTGGGTGCAAAAAAAACTTTGTACTTTTCAGTGCACGTGCAGATAAAAAATTGCTTTAAATTATTTAATCGACTTCAAAAAAGGGAGGTTCTGTGTTTCACTTGTTAACCGACTCCATATATATAATATAATAATAATAATAATCTTTATTCAATGATAATAAATAAATACAAAGGGGGTATGTTACACAATGAATGAAGTGAATAAAGCTGTTGGGCGATAAGTGCTGTTGCAATTGTTTCGCAAAAATTTGTATTTATGCTATATAAAATATGATTGATAATAAGAAATACACATAATAAAGGAATGAAGAAGTTAAATATGATATATAAAATAAAGTTAAGTTATGCTATATAAAATATTCAATGTGGTTGATAATAACAAATGAGTACACATATTAAAAAATTTGAAGTTAGACATATAATAAATGTGTGCTATATAAGGTTTTGCTATTTGCATTACCACTTTGTGGAAATGGATTCTTACAGTCTAATATTATGGTATTCAGGGATAATGTTGTAATTTGAGTTTCTAAGTATTAATCAGTGAGGAAATTAGTTACCCATTCTGTAGGAGTTTTTCCGTGTGTTCGGTTTTTCTGGAGGTGGTTGTTCTGTATTCTTGTTCGTTGCGCCTGTTTTTGTTGTTTCTTGGATGTTTGTAGCTTCTTTTAATGTGGTTCATATGTGGTGGTTTTTTTTGGCTTGTTTTTTGTTTGGAAATTGGTGCCTGGTTGCTATGTGACTTTGGCTTGAGTCAGTTCCTTATGTCTTCCATGTTCTCAAGATCAGAGGGTGTAAATATTTGTTATTCAGTGAAGTTTATTGTTTCTAATGAGAGCTATTGTTCTTGTCTTGTTTCGCTATGTATAAGTGCTTCCTCAGGATTTTGTTTTCCGCCCTTTGTATCTCAGTAAGATCGTCCGTTATACTAATTGGAGTTCCTTTCAGATTTTTATTGTTTCTAAAAATTGTATTTTTTTTAAATACGAGGTAAACTCAACTTTCACTGGACAATTATATGTTTTACCAAGAGGGTTTATGTTATTCAGGTCGTTCCCAACCAGTTGAATATTCAAGTAATTTTTCAGTAGTTCAATGATGCTGTCTGGTGTTATGTAACGTTCTTTTCTCTCCAGGAATTCTCTCCAGGAATTCTACTCTTTTCTTCAGTTCTTCGGTCTCTTTTTCTGTTTTAACAAGCCTGTGATTTATTTCTCCAATTTCTACAGACACTTTAACTTTCACTGCTTGTATTGCCAATTGTAATTCTGTGTTTCCTTTTACGATCTCATTCAGAAGTTGTTTGTTCGAGATCTCTATGCCGGACATTTCTTTCGGTATATGGTCACCTTCATTTATATTCTATCCGTCCCGGTTAAACAGATGTGTTTGGAATGATATGTGTTCAAGTAGGTCCTATTTGATTGTCCTTTCTTGTTTTTGTTTTCACAACTGTTTTGTTTCACTTATCACCTATTCACTTATCTATTTGACTGTGTTTTTTTTTCTTGTTCATGTTTTCTTATTTATGTTTTCACAACTGTTCCGTTTCACTTATCACCTATTCACTTATCTGTTGAGTTTTCAGAGGTTTCAACAGTTTTTGTGGTCACCGATAGACACGTCCACTCGTATGAATGGTTTTACTTTGTGTGTATGTAGGTTATGTACGTTATATTTTTGCGTTCGCGATTTTCTCATAAACTATATGACATATTTGAATATTTTTTTTACTAGGGTAATCTACATAATTATGGGAAGGTTTCAGTACATAAAAAGGTACCATTCTCTTGCAATTATATTGAAGAACAAACGGCCGCTAAGAAGTTAAAAGAGTAAATAAAAATGAACCGATTTCAAAAAAATAACTGAAAAGTTAAAAATAATTTACAAAAATACACAATATCTACTGGTAAATGGTCGTTTTGTTTGAACTTTTTTTTTTCGGGTGACCTTTATTGGCAATATTTTACAGGGTTTTACGTTTGCTTGGCACCGACTTCCCAAATAAAGTGAATAGTTGTGTTGTGTTTTTGTGAATTATTTTCATCTTTTTAGTTATTGTTTAAAGTGTTTTTTTATTCTTTATCATATTAATATTCTACATTCAGTCAAAAAAACTCACCGGGTACTTGGGTTTTCCTAATCATCCCCATATTTTGATTTCACTATATACAGATACTGACATTTCCAGACATAAAGTCAGTTTATTTGGCAATAATTTTTCATTTCTAGTTACAACCGTTGACCAATTTGCCGCCAACAGTTGGAGAACTCCCAAAAAAAAAGACAGTTGACAAAAATTTAGATAGAGTTCTCAATAATTTTGGAAGATTTTGAGGTAATTATGTATATTTTCATTGGATAGGTACTTAAACATGACATAATTTTCTAATTACTTTCAGGAAGAATCTTCCAATGTAGACTACATTGAAAATAACAGACGTTGGACAAAAAAAAATGTTGTCCATATGGCTTTGCAGAGGTGACACATTTCCCGAATCTCAGATCGTCATGAAAATTTGTTTCTACACGAATCTTAACGTTCTAAACAAATTTAAAGAAATCCATTTTGTCACCTGAAAGCTTACATTTTTTCGAACAAAAAGTATTTTTACCTTTGAAAGTCAATTTCCTTGAAAAAAAAAATTATCAAGACTTAATTTTCATGGAATTTTTGTGAAAATGTATATCTTATAAATATTCTCCCATTCCCCTAGGTGAATGGGGAACAAATCGACAATCTGAGTCCATCAGGAATACACCCTGTATGCAATTTCACTCAACAAAGCGAAAATCAAATGATTAATTGCAAACCATTCCACTCGTGAATCTCGTTGAAGTTCATGAATGAGAAAGCAATCAAATATCGAACAAATCCATTCGAATCATTCGAACCAAAAATCCTTTCGACCGAGGATAAAAAAAAACATTTCTGAAATGCGAATTATCTAGATTCCATAGGATTAATATTATCTTTTTCATCAATACTTTGTAAGAACGTACGAAAGAAGTAGTAACGGACATTTCCAGAGCAGAATGGAAGCCGTAAATATCGTCCCAATTAAGCCGTCTCAAATCCGCCAATTCTCAATAGAATCAACCAATAATAAAAATATCGTATTTTGATGAGAAGAAAATCACAATCTCTGACACCAAATACAAATTTTGAATAGAATCTGATCATAATCATGAAGCTTGTCCACCATCTTGGATCCGCCTTCTTGAATTCATGAATTTTCACAATAAATCAATCTCCGCCCCATAACCCCCTCACACCAATGTTTGATAGAATCGGTCCGTATCCGAAAAGCCCCTCGACAAACGTGAATTCATGAATTTTCATAAGAGAATCATAATATTCGACCCCAAAACCCCAACATACCAATTTTGAATGAAGTCGGACGAAAATTACAAATATCGTCCGCCACATTGGAGCCACCATCTTGGATTTATGAATTTTGACAAAAAAAACATAATTTTCGACCCAAAAACACTTTGAAGCCGCCATTACGATAATTCTCTAACAAAAATTTCATAATACATTGGCACCGGAATGATGATTACCTGCCAAATATACAGTTAATCGTACAACCAGAATTCACTTGCAAAAGTTCACATTAAACTACCAATAAAACAAGGCATGTTGAATGAAAGATTGCAACATTTTCTGAGTTCTCTACATTAAGTAAGCAGATGACTGCATCTCCCTACAAACAAATTTCCACAGAAAAACTTTCAAAATTGGCTTGAATACTATCTTACTAGCATAAGGTATAGGAAAATGAATGACCTCCTTCGATTTGCGCTGTTGCCAATACTTGGGCTGACCAAATTCACAATAACATGTTGATGACTTCGAGAATATATATCCTGAGCGGTGTATTCAAATAGCGCCGCCTACAGTTAGCTACAGTGAATTGAGTGGTGTATAAGGTGGATGTAAATGGTACTTTTGTTTGCCCAGCCGAAAATTTGGGATAATCCACGGGGTACCTATATCTATTCAATTTCGATGATATACAGTGGGATACCTTGGTCAGCCCGGAACTGGGACGACGAACGTCGGATCGGGCCGACCTTCGAGCTGTTTACATATCCTACGGGCTGCACAATGACCATAAACATATCTATATATATATATATATATATATATATATATATATATATATATATATATATATTTATATATATACCATGATGATTCGATAGTTTGAAATCTTTGTATATGATATATTGTACTGAAGACTATAGAGTTGAAAAATTAAAATGTGAGTAGATATAATACTAGAGAAAATTCAATCAATTATACGAATAAAAATATAAATTTTAATTCTCGGTTTTATTTTTGAAATTAGGTTTTCTACAACACGAAGAGTTATATAGGAAAAAAAATATCTGGTTGAGAGATGAAAAAAATTTTAAATATAGAAATAGTTCATATGAGAAAAATTATAGATTTTTGTTTTCTAGTGTTAGGAGTTGAAATTTCACAGCACTATTAAAATAAAATTAAGTTATCCGACGAACTGTTTCCTGCATTGATTGAATAACACACAGACATCCATATATATATATATATATATATATATATATATATATATATATATATATATATATATATATATATATATATATATATATATATATATATATATATATTTTGGTTGGGGGTTCTTAGGTTTGGGATTCTCGTGTAAAAATTAATATATCTTATATCATGCTAGACGTTTCGCCCCTAGCCGGAGGCATTTTCAGTAGGTTTTTTTTTAATAATTAATTTCTAATTTTTTCTCCTGATAATTAACAATGACATCTGAAAAGTACAAACATTTTGTGTTATGATTAAAATGAAAATAATCGTTGTCCACATGTGCAAGGGAGAAATGTTCGGTCTGGGGGAAGGGTGTGGTAGAAAAACGATGTTAGTACGTACCTTGGCGATCATCATTGTGAAGATGACTCATTTTGTATGATTTATATTTGTTATTCCTTAGTGTGGTAAGTTCTAAAGGTTTTATTCTAACACAATGTCGAGAGTGTCGACGTGGCATTCGCAGTGTATTCGACAGCGAGAGATCAATGTGTTTATGGGGGGTTTTGTTTTGCGGTAAAAATTCCCAACCTAAGAACCCCCAACCAAAAAAATATATATACCAGGATTCAAGAGAACCCACACTTCAAAATATATATATATATATATATATGTATATATATATATATATATATATATATATATATATATATATATATATATATATATATATATATATATAGAGTGTCCCATATAAACTCCGCTGGCAAATATCTGGGAAATGAAAGATGATATCCATATATCCCTTGAATACTGATGAAACATCAACTTCATTGCATATTATTAAGGGGACCATGAATAAGTCAAAATAAATGCAATAATTTATCGATCTGTCAGAAAACCTGTCAGATTAACGAAAGTGGCTTTGTGAAGCCGACAGAGGTCATCGTTTCTTGATTTGGGGCGATTATAATATTTCGGATACAATTTGGTTCAAGACCGATGGATCACTAGAAGGTAAATATCCTCAAAACTCGAAGGTCTCTATTGTGTATCAATGTTTTTGCATGTTGAATATGTTTCAGGTGAATCATATTCCAAATCATCGGGGTGTGTTTTGGATTCATGCTTTAAACATGAACAAGGTATTAATATCAATCATTCTGATGAGTTATTGCTGCCCGAGAGTTGCTTATGACGTTCAAATTATTACGGATCATGATAGTAAATCTTTGAAATATACAATTCCTCACCATGATTTTAGGAACACAAACTTTATCGGTTTAAACGATTACTCAGCAAATATTGATGGGAACTCTTCCCTTGATAGTGAAGATGTAGATATTGCCCCAGAGTAATTTTATGACATTCTTTACACTGCTAGAAATATTTTTGTCCCTGTTGAATACTTCAGATCTAGTAATTTTCCTAATTGGTTTCCATCTGATCTCAAACAACCTACTATTGATAAAAAGATAGCACATAAAAAATTCAAATAAACACGTTCTCACAATGACTACCAGAGGTTTTCTGTATTGCGTGATCAATGCAAATTACTCAGTAGTGATTGCCACAAGAAATATATTGACAGATTGGAAGCTGAATTAGCCTCTTATCTATCATGTTCTTGGGGACATAGCAAAGAAAAGAAAAAAAAAATTAGTTCCCTATGAATACTTTTCTTAACAACGAGTTTAGCAATGATGGCAATACTACTGCAAATCTCTCTGCAAAATCTTCTCATCAGTCTACTCTAATACACATGATGAAATACCAAATTACAATTTCACTAATAATTTGTGTCCAAACAAATTAACAATTACAATGCCAGACTTACTCAATGCAATGGATCAATTGAAACCCAAATTATCTTCTGGACCGGATGGAATACTATATAATTTATCGTTGAGTACAAATGTTTTCCCGCTTTACTGGAAAAATACTTTCATAAACCCAATATATAAATCAGTAGAAAGAAGTGATATATCAAACTATAGAGGAGTGGCAATTCAATCAGAAATACCAAAGTTGTTTGACAAACTCATCTCAATTCAACTAGAGTGGTCCTCCATGCATGTCATTATTCCTGAACAACATGGGTTTCACCCGGGAAGATCTACAATCTCGAACTCAATGTTATTTCAATCATATATTTTAAACGCTTCTGAAAATCGAATTCAGGTGGATAGTGTTTATACTGATTTCACAAAAGCATTTGACAGAGTTGACCATAAATTATTAATTGCTAAGTTAAAGGTACTGGGAATTTGCTCTGATGCGGTTAGCATGGCTAAGTACTTTTTTAAAAGGTAGAGCTCAGTGTGTGAGAATCAATAACTATGTTTCAAATGCTATTGATGTTTCTTCTGGTGTTCCACAAGGTTCTCACTGTGGTCCAATTTTATTTAGTTTATTTGTTAATTATATGTGTGAAATGCTACAAAACTCGATTTTTTTTTATGTTTGCCGATGATGTAAAAATTCACAGAATGATATCCAATATAGATCATTGTACTGAGCTTCAGAAAGACACAGATAATTTTTGTAAATGGGTTGTTACTAATGCACTAAGTCTAAATGTCAACAAATGTTTATGTATTCAATTTTTAACCGACGAAACCAAAAAGGAGGAGGTTCTCTATTCGACCCGTATATTTCATGTTTTTCCATCCGTCCATCAACTTTTTACTGAGGCGTTCGATTCCGATAATTCTTTTTTCAGTGGATAGGGTGTACTTCGAATTTGGTCCCATTTGAATTTAAAAGATGAAATCCACCCCTGAGGGTAGCGAAATGAAGGATATTGATCACTCACCCTCTGAATTCTGGTCCGTTAACCGGTTCTATCAGGCATAACTTTGTACTGGGTTCTTCGATTTGGATGTTTTTTTTTTTCAATAAATAGGGTATACGTTATCGTTATATTTGGATTTCGGAAGGAATTAGCCACCCTTACGGGTGGAAAAATAGGGGATAATTGATTTTTCACTAGTGAACATTAGCACACACATACGTAGTTGACAATGACAGATCGCTACTGACATTATTCTTGTTCCGTCAAAATCAGTATATTTTATGAGAGGATGGAATGATATACAAAGTAATGAAATAAACTAACCAGAACAACGAAAATAATTTATATTACAACAAATAGTAAAAGTAGATAATCATATTATTTTACTGGTAATAGTTGAAGTAAGGTGGGTAAGTAAGTATTTTGGAAGTAATCAAAAAACAAGTAGGTAGTAATTGGTAGATTTTAGCCACAAAAAATTGAAAAATAGAAACTTTTTAACAAAAAATTAAACCGACGAAATACGGAACTGAAAAGTAAAAAATAAAAACTTTTTAACAAGAAATTGAACCGACGAAAAAATCAACTGAAAAGCAAAAAATAAAATAAACATTCTTAGTCTTAATGATAATTGAGCTCCTAAACTAATGTAAGTAACTGATTTTGAGTCGGCGCCAAACATACTAGCAATTGAATTAGGTGAAGCGTAAAATGATGGCAGCGAGATGCACGGCTGCGTTTTGATGACTTCTTTCATAGATAATGATCTTCGATAATTGTTTGTTTGGCGCCGACTCAAAATCATTTACTCACATTAGTTTAGGAGCTCAATTATCATTTAGACTAAGAAGGTTTATTTTATTTTTTGCTTTTCAGTTGATTTTTTCGTCGGTTTTATTTTTTGTTAAAAAGTTTTCATCGAGAACCAAAGAAAGCGGGTGGGCATTACAAAAAATCGTAAATTTGGAAGTAAATATCAATCAATCAGGTTTGGGCAAAGGGGGTTCATCTTTCATCGAACTTCCACAAGCCATTGCTACAAAAAAGGCTTGTATTAACGTGCGAAATACCGACGACAACAATTGTTTCGGATGGGCAGTCGTGTCAGCTCTGTATCCTGTACCACACGGACATCATCCAGATAGGCAATCAAAATACCCTCATTGGTCGACCGTACTGAATATGGAGGGGTTGGAATTTCCCATAACTCTCAGTCAAATATCAAAATTCGAAAAACTCAACGGTATTTCGGTGAATGTTTATATTTTGGAGTTGGTTAAATCATCAGCGAAAACGATGACGACGCACATACATTTTTCACAACTGTACCAACAGGAGACTTACAAAGAAAAATTGGCTCGACATGTCAATCTACTCATGATTCAAAATAAATATTCAGTTAAATTAAATGATTACGAAGCACCGCCGGAAATTGACGAAGACGACGAACAGACAGACATTAAATTCCACTATTGTTGGATTAAAGATCTTTCTCGATTGGTTAACTCACAAATAAGTAAGGACGGCCATAAAAAATTTATTTGTGATAGATGTTTGAATTATTTTGGTAGTCAGGAGAAATTAGACAATCATACTGTTGATTGTGAAAAAGCTAATCACTACAAAATTTCCTTCCCAAAATATGACCATGTCGAGTTCAAGGACTTTGTTCACAAAGAAATGGTTCCATTTGTGATATATGCTGATTTTGAATCGATTTTGGAACCGTTCACTGATGATGAAACCAAGTCCAAAACAGCGAAATACCAAAAACATATTCCCTATAGCGCAGGCTTATATTTCAAATGTAATTATGATGACACTCTGTCATATTACGATAGCCATCGAGGTTTGGATTCGATGGAATGGTTCGCAGAACAATTGAAAACCATAGCCCAATTCGTTGAGGGAAAAATTTTAAAAATCGTCCCCATGTCTGTCAATCCCATAAGAACGGCAGCGGATTCAACTTGTATATTTGCGAGAAACTTTTCCAAAAAGATCAAATGATTGTAGCCGACCATAATCATTTCACAGGTGCATTTAGAGGATGGGCACATCAAAACCATGCAATCTCAACTATAAAAAGTCCTTTGTGCTCCCCATTGTTTTCCATAATCTTAGCGGCTACGACAGCCATTTCATTATTCGAGATATTGCGAAAAGAGGCAGGGTGAGTCTTCTTCCAATAAACAAAGAGAAATATATATCTTTCACACAATACGACGAACAGACAGACATTAAATTCCGTTTCATTGATTCTTTTCGATTCATGGGCGCAAGCCTGGACGAGTTGGTGCGCACGCTCAGAGTGGAAGATCTCTGTAATACAAAGCGCGAATTTCAAAATTTAAACGATGAACAATTTTCACTAATCACGCGCAAAGGGTATGCCCCTACGACTTTGTGGATTCCATGGAGAAACTTGAGATTACAGCGTTGCCAGATATCGATAAATTCCACAATCAACTGAACGATTGCGATATCTCCGAGCATGAATACCAACATGCCCAGAAGGTGTGGCAATCGTTTGATTTGGCAACACTGGGTGACTACTCTGACTTATACATGAAAACCGATATTTTATTGCTATGTGACGTCTTTGAAAATTTTCGACAATTGGGTCACGATACTTATGGACTCGACCCCGCTTGGTACTATACCATGCCTGGCTATTCGTGGTCATGCATGTTAAAGTACACAAAGTGTAAGTTGGAGATTATCAAAGATGTCGACATGCTTTTGTTTGTGGAAAAAGGGATTCGGGGCGGTATAAGTCAGTGTTGTAACCGATTCTCCCAAGCTAATAATAAATATATGGGGGAGAGGTATGATCCTCAACAATCCTCCAAATATTTATTATACTTGGATGTAAATAATCTCTATGGATGGGCTATGAGGGAGTATCTACCCTCTGGAGGGTTCAAATGGGTCGAAAATTTCGATAATTTGAACGTTCTGGAGGTGTCGAATACTTCTGACACAGGCTATATTCTCGAAGTCGATTTGGAATACCCTGGAGGAATACACGATGAACATAAAGATTTTCCACTTTGTGCGGAACATCGAACTCCTCCAGGTTCAAAATTACCAAAATTATTGACCACCCTGTACAACAAAGAAAACTATGTCGTACATTATCGAATACTGAAACAAGCTTCGGAAAACGGCCTTCTCCTCAAAAAAGTTCACAGAGTGTTGCAGTTCAAACAATCGGCATGGCTGCAACCCTACATTGAATTAAACACAAAATTACGCGTCCAAGCTACAACCACATTCGGAAAAAACAACTATAAATTGGCCATAAACAGTATTTTCGGAAAGACCATGGAAAACATTAGGAAGCACAGAGTGGTGGAAATGGTCAATAAATGGGAGGGTAGGTATGGGGCGAAAAATTTAATAAGTAACCCGAAATTCCACAACCGAACCATCTTCGATGAAAACTTGATGGCTATCGAAATGAACAAGTCTGAACTGCTATTCAATAAACCCCTCTATATCGGTATGGCTATTTTAGATATTTCCAAAATTTGCGTCTACGATTTTCACTATAAATTCATGTTGAAAAAATTCGAGACCAATCAGTGTAAGTTGATGTACACGGATACGGATTCTCTCATATACGAAATTAAATGCGATGATGTGTATAGAGATTTAATCGGAGAGAACTTGGGAAAATTTGATACGAGCGACTACCCATGCGAAAACTCGTACGGTATTCCGCAGGTAAACAAGAAAATTCCAGGTTTGATGAAAGATGAAGCGAACGGGTGCATCATGACAGATTTCGTCGGACTCCGTTCAAAATTATACACCTATAAAATTCAGGGTGGAAAATGTGTTAAAAAATCCAAAGGAGTCCGATATAATGTGGTGGAAAATAAAATTTCCTTTGAAGACTATGTCGATTGTCTTAGAGATCAGAGGGAAAAATCGACTAGTCAACGATGCATCCGTTCATATGCCCATAATGTTTTTAGTGTTGAACAAAACAAAATCGCTCTAAGTCCATTCGACGATAAAGAACACTCATCCCCGGATCGAACGATACACTTGCTTGGGGTCATTATAGCATAATGAATGAATAGCCAACCTCCACCCCAACCAACTTGTATTTAATAATCTTTCTCCAAAATTTCCATTTATTGTGTTAGCGTGATAACCGAAAAATGAATGCTTTTTTTCCCATCACTCTCTCTCTCTCACATAGCCATTGTATATATCGAATCAGCCAATATATTATTATATCCATACAAATAACCTATTGTTCATACTCAAAATATATGTATCAATAAAATAAGTGTATAAAGACTTTGATTTTTATTTATTATACAGAAAACTTTGAATGATGGCAGCTCTGTGTCATCACTTCATTCAATGGTTTCCTGAATAGAGACCAGTCCAGACAAGTTCAGACAAGTTTAAACTTGTCTAAACCTGTCTGAACAAGTCGAAGAAACGATGACGTCATTCAGTCTCACCCTCGTTCTTTGTGAGTGACATAACCTCACTTTTAGAGAAACCATAACCTCAAAATTCAAATGGGGTGGGGATTCTAACCTTACTTTTTCAAACATAACCCCACTTTCAGAGGAACCATAACCTCAAATTTCACATGAGGTGGGAATTCCAACCTTACTTTTCCAAACATAACCTCAAAGGTTTGTGGGATGAGACAAAATACACAAGTTGATTTTCACATTCTATATATTGAATCATCTCTCTAAGACACAAACACTTTCAAATAGTATTCAATTGGGGCTCTGCACACAGCACAATTGTCCAATTTCATTGAGCATTCCGAACAGTAGACCAAGTGTTTGCACGGCATGAAAACCACGTTCATATCCTTTTCCAAACATACTTTGCATGACATTGATGAGGAGGATGATGATGTATCTTCGTGGACGCTGCTGCTGTTGGTAGGTGTGTTCTTGTTACCTCGTTTGGGGAAATGAATCCAGTTTTTTGTGAAAAACTCACAATGTGGACTCCAACTGAAGTGATCAAGTGGCATCATCTTCCAACTGCCATCTGAATCCTTCAATTCGACATTTCAGACACACAACAATGTCTTCTCTCTGGGTATAAATGAATCCAGCTCTGGCCAATCTTTCTTTGGGATATGGGTGATGCCAATTTTGAAATGTCGCTAATCTGTCTTCATACACATCCATATCGAACAAGAGTCAAACTTCGAATGACGGAACAGCTATGTTCAAACACCCAACTGTCAGCTGTCACAGTCTGTGACATGTAACGTTTTGTGCCAGTGCTGCCATCTAGGATGACATTTGACAGTTCTGACACCTAGGATGACATTTGACAGTTCTCACACCTATGACACTTTTTGAATTCTATGTGACAGTGCTGCCATCTATGAAAATGTGACAGACCAAGTCGTGACGTCACAGCCACTTTGATTATTGAATGAAAAACGACTGTTGTCACTTTTGGCTATTTTTTCAGTTTTTTTTTCTCAAGTATTTTCTTTTTTTCTCAAGTATTTTCTTTTTTTTTCAACTTTTTTTTTATCAATTATTTTTTCAACTTTTTTTCTCAAGTAATTTCATTTTTTTCTCAACTTTATTTTTTTTTTTAATTTGGAACTCAACCCCACCTGAAAGAGAAAAAGGGGAAAGGAGAGTTGGACAGAAACACTGAAATACGCACATACATTTATTGAAGACATAAATCATTCACAACTTTCATTCTATAATAGAAAAGGAATTCTTTCAATGCATTAGACATCATATTTTCTGTTGAAAGTTCACATAGTTTTTGGAAAAGTTCCAATTTCCCGAAACATACTTGCGTTTGATTGATGAAAAATGTATTTATAACCTCAATCATATTTTTATAATGAACACAAAAGTATATAGAAAAAATCGAATTTAAACGGTTTTCTTCACATAAAGGATTCAATATAAAATTGAACCAGAGAAAGGTAGATCTCAGGTGAAAAACAACTACTTTCCTGGCAAATACCACGCAGAACGTTGAATGATATTCACCTGAAAATCCATGCATACTTCCATAAAATATCAATGGACATTGAATGCAAATGTTTCTTTCTGATAAGCTCGATTATGTTTAATTTAAGTCGTGTTCACCTAACAATCCGCATACCGGTTTCAGGCTTCTTGGCCCTCATCAGTACGGAGTAGTCAACCAGCCAAAAGTCCAAAGAACTCTGGCTGAAGTGAGACACAACGTAAACAAACCATCATCGATCTTGTAACACCTATAGGTACGCCGGAAAAGATAAACTTTAACTGGCGGTACCTAGTGACAGAAAGAAACACTCCGAAAATCTCCCACCTCGATAGGTTTCTAATAAAAGATTCCTTCTCAGTAGGAGTGGCAAGCCCGTCTAGCATATAGTGAGATCTACCTTTCTCTGGTTCAATTTTATATTGAATCCTTTATGTGAAGAAAACCGTTTAAATTCGATTTTTCTATTCATTCCACTTCACATGGCACTTATCTCTCACAAAAGTATATATTCTCCAACATGGTCACTCGATCGGACACCAAGCTTCGGTGGACTCGTATCAGCTGTTCGACTTCGTCCTCGTTGAGAAGAAAGTTCACTCCATGTTTTTCAACTTGAACATATTTGCAATCTTCCCAAACTGATTGCGTAACTTTGCAATAGACTCCACACTGGTATTCCACATCATCGTTCAGATCGGGAGGATATAGGGGAAGCGGGCTCCAAAAGAAGTCATCCCTGAGGGTTGCCAATCGTTCGGTGAACAGGCCCCATTCTTCGGTGCTGAACGATATTTTCTTGAACTGGCTCAACGGACTTAGAAATATGGCTACGCCAAAGGTTCTTGCAGGTGACAATCCAATTCTCAGCTCATAGCCAGTCATGGGAAAGGAGGTTTCCAATAGGAAGTGGTCCTCCAATTTTGCTGCCATTTCGAAACCGTCACACATGTCATCTATCTGCTGATTGTAATTTTCAGGTGATAGCGGTGAAACGGGGCTGGCGAACGTTATGGTTGACAAATCGCTCGAACAATAACCACTGTCTTGACTCATGGTGAAGACGATGACGACTGATGACTGACGCCGTCTCGTTGCCGTGAAATGAATAAATAAGGTTTCCCCCACCACTACCACCCACGCCAGACATGTCATAGCTTGTATTCGCCGCCGCCGATGCTAAACTATTGCATCATCTTCTATCCAGCTGTTGTGCGTGTTATCGAAACCGAGCCATTTAATGTACATCTTCTTTCCTTGTCTTTTCAATACTTTTTCCACGAGATAGATATCGGGATTCGCGGTTTTTTGCAATTCTTGTTCGTAAAAAGCCCCCTTAATGTGTGTACCGTATATATCTTCGAGCATATACGTATTTGGATAACCTATTTGAACACGAGCTATTTTGAATAATTCCGTTGTCCAATTGGGCGTATAACCTTTTTGAAAAATATGCTTTGTCTTGGAAATGCGAACAATGTCCCCCACTTTGAATTTTCGCGGTTCAACGCATTTTCCCCAACGATTCGCTCGATAAATTCGATGTAGAATACGGCTTTCGTTCTGTTTGTTCACTTCATTCGGTTTGAATTTAATTTTTGTATGTTCGGTGTCATTGTAATTTTTCGTGATTTCCGGCAGTATGTCTATCCATTTGTATGTACCGTTCAAACTAAAGTATTTGTACAATTGAGACTTCAACGTTCTGATTACACGCTCAGCTATGGCCGCTTTCATCACCGTAAACGTATTGTAGTGATTGATTTTGCGTTTTTCCAATAAACTTTGAAATTTAGCATAAAAAATTCCGTACCTTGATCGGTTTGTAGATTTTTCGGACACCGTTTCGTATGAATCAATATATCATTGAAAGTTTTGGTGATTTCCTCCCCCGTTTTGGATTTAAGCGGACGAGTCCACAAAAATTTGGAAAAACAGTCGATGACGACCATAATCATTTTAAAACCCCCATTATCTGAAGAAAACATTCTCATTTCGGCCAAGTCCATTTGCCATAGATCGTCAAACCTTTAATTACCGTAGGTCGTCGAAGATAATTTTTTCTAGCCGGTTTATGGAGTTCTGCAACAACTTGAGCTTTCGACATCTTCAACGAGAATGTTCGATATCGTACGAATACATTGTATTTATTCTTTCTTTGATTTCAAACAGATGCTTGGACAATTCCGTAATTTTACCCTCCAAAAGATTCATTCGATCCGAATCGATTTTCATATCGGCAGCCATTTTCTTTATGGTATCCGATGTTGCCGTGTCTTGTACAGATACGCGAGTCGAGATTTCTTTATAGTGTTTACGAAGTGTTCTCTTTGTTTGAAGAATGACATCATTCATGGATTTTAGCGAAGTTTCAGCCGATGTGGCAACGTCGCGTTGCAGTTGAGACTTTAATTCAGACCCAGTGGTGTCCACGTATTTTTTGGTAGCCGCATCACTATCAAACGTAGGATCTTTTAAATTACATATTTTCAAGTTATCCATGTCGATATCGCCTTCAGGGGTGTGCGGTAGAGAGGGGGTACGAGACAACATCGGTAGTTCCCTCTTACGCCCCCCACCACCACCACCAGAACGATGACCGAATTTGTCGACACTCATGATGCGAATGAGTCTAATGCGCATGTCATTACTCTATATAACCGGCTTCACGGGTTCATTGATTATGGCGACGATTTCGTTTCGATGTGAATAATCATTTCCAGCTATCTGATTGCCTACCAAAGTCTCAAACGGTCCACCAATTCGTTGGGATCGTCCCAATAGATATAATCCGTTGGGTTGTCATTGTATTCCAATTTATCGGTGTTTATACCCTGACCGACGCGTTCTCTCCTCATTAAATATTTTATAACGTGTTTATATTTCCAGCGTTGAGTGCCTTTCAAACGACCGTTCGCACTTCTATGACATCCAGTCAACTCAATATGTCTTGGTAGTCGTTCAAGTCATCTTCGCTATAGTTCCGGGGCCTGGTGTAAAATATCAGTTGATATAGTCCGGGGTTGATTCAAATTTTTGAAGTCCGTTTCGATGTATCCTTCTTCAAAGCGGATCGACTTGGATCCCAAAACCAACCGGGAGAGCTGACGTCATACACAGGTCCATATACCTTATCTATACGTTTGTCATTTTTCCAATGTTGAGCGATGTATTCACGTGACATGATGGGATATCGATTAAGATGTTCGTTCATTACAGCTGCAGAAAAATTCCGTGGCAACATGCTGTCATCGTCAGAATAATATTCTTCGTCACTGCTTCTCTCGCTTTGAGAATTCTCTTCTTCTTCTTCATCTTCTCCTTCTGACTCATGTTCATCTTTAACTTCAGGTTGCTCTTCCTTCTTGACTTTGAAAATGGATTTATTGAGGGTTTTCGAAGACTTGGCAATTTGTTGTAGTGGTTGAGATATCGGTTTGAAAAGTTTAGTCAGTGTATCGTCTCGTTCGTTTTTTCCAAGTTTCAGAGCTAGGTATTTTTTCCGCAAGTCTCGTCGAAGTTCTGCCACTTTTCGGTCGCGCATGGCTCTAACAACCTTCTCGTCCGACATCTCGATGTTGAATGACGTGAAGCGTCACGCAACTATACTTTTATGTACATGTCAAAGTTTTTGCGGTACCTGCCATTGTTCAAGTCAAAGTCCTTGACTATGACGAGGGCATCGTATTGGCTTTGAGACCAACATTCCGAACACAGCTTTTTGAATTGTTCGAAAGTCATGTCGGGGGAAACGTGTTCATCGAAAACGTGTCGCAAGTTGATTTCGTCCTGTTTGAAGAGCGCAATCATATTGCAATTGTCACGTATGAGCTGTTTGGGTACTTTCGAATAAGTCTGACAGAGATAGATGGCATCGATGTGTTTGTGTCTGCACATTGAAATATTCGCGAATTTTCTGTTGTCCATCACAGGCCACATCGTCAAAGATGAATATAGAGTGAGACCGAGCATCTTCCATAGAGATTATTTCATCGTTGTCTCTGTATGGGAAATAGTCAATTTCATCCATACCGTTCAGCACTTCTTCGAGTAATTGATACTTGGGCTGGTACAAGGATTTCGAATAGACGTAGACATTTGCGAATTTGGGTCCGTTTTTATGCATCAGTAACGACAGCATAAGGTTTGTTTTTCCTGATCCGCTAGGACCACAGATAACAGCTCGAAGGAATTTGGGAATAGGCTGCCATGTTTACTTCCCTCTCCATCACCACCGCCCCCTCTATGGCCCACATCGTAAACGTCAAAGTTCTCGATGGGAAGCGTGTGCTCTTGCTGAACGATCTCCATGTTCTGATCACAATCTACAGGGTGATCGTTATTTATCATCTCTTGGCTAGCTGTCCTTATCAGTACTGCACCCCCCTTCTTTGCATGACAATTCCTCTTCTGTGGAAATATCTTGGATATTATATTTCTATATTTCCATGATTTGTTTGTGTTAATTTTTCCATCGGATCTTTTGTGTGCATTGGTGAGCACCAGAATCAATTTGTAGTTTAGAATATCCTGTTCGGTGAAATTTGTGGGTTGCTTTTTTGTAAGGAGTTCTTTCAACCCGTCGGTCAGTTCATAGGTATCTCGACCCAGTTTTAAGGTATTATCTTCAACTGCTATAGGTTCCGTACCCATGAATAATTTCAATCCGTTCAGATGGATGCCATAACAGTCGGAATCAGGTAGCAGGGACATGTTCACCCTTCGACGTCTAAACTGCAACTGACACTCGCTGCCGCATCAGTCATGTTTATAGGAATACCTGTTGGTGAACACCTGTTCGTGAACACCTGTTCGTGAACACCTGTTCGTGAACACCTGTTCGTGAACACCTGTTCGTGAACACCTGTTCGTGAACACCTGTTCGTGAACCGCACCTGTTCGTGAACACCTGTTCGTGAACACCTGTTCGTGAACACCTGTTCGTGAACACCTGTTCAACAGGGCACAACCACCCCATCGAACCTCAGCTGAAATCTATATAACTAGTGATGTCATCGCTGTGACGTCAGTCTTCATGTTGGTGTACGAGGGTGAAGGTGTGCTCAACAGTCTGATAAACAAGCTCCCGTTCGAAGCTCATCTCCTAGGTGGCTATCAGTATTGTGGACGTAAGTTTCATATACCTATAGTATTTCGGTGCCATCGAATACAATTTTTATTTCGGGCTCTCAATGCATAATTATTATTATTATTATTATTACAGCTGGAACAAGGCTACAAGAACCATTGGCACGAGGCGACCCCGGTATCAATCCATTGGACGTTGCTTGCAAACATCACGACATTGCTTGCTCCGCAGAGCAAATTGTTGAAGATAGACACAAGGCGGATAAAGTGCTCGAAGATAGAGCTTGGGAACGAGTCAAAGCCAAGATTCGGGTTTTGGAGAACGTGCGACGCTCCCCGTCACCGGAGCCATGAAAGCTAAGAGAAATCTCGGTATGGGCATGCGCAGTAAGGCCTCATTCAAACGACATGTTATCGAAAAAATCGCCAAGTCCCTGAAACCGTCTCCCACATTGAAACGGGCCGCATCTAATGCTCTGAAAGCGGCTCGAGTGGCCATCAAGAAATTGGGTGGGAAACGACGAGTCAAAGTACCCCGCATAATACCTTTCGAAGCAAAGTCAGGTGGTGTCCTACCTCTGATACCGATATTCGCCGGTCTTAGTGCTTTGGGAGCACTGAGGGCGGAGCATCAGCCATTGCCAAAACGGTCGTGGATGCTAAGAATGCCCAGAAGAAAATGGAAGAGGATAAACGTCATCACAAGGCCATGGAATCCATAGGCAAGGGGTTGTACGTGAGGAAGAATGTCAAGGGTGGCTATGGACTCTTCTTGAAAAAATCAAAAAACTCCCAATAAAGCTACCCGATAGAGCGCTGTACGACATCGATATCGTGCGATATGCCAAACAATTGAAAATCCCGCACTTTCGAGGAGTGTTCATGCGCGACACCCTGCCATCTAGCGGTCCTCGAAAGAACGAATGTGCCATCGTCAACATGGACCTGTCACGAAACAGCGGTACTCATTGGGTAGCTTATAGAAAAACCAACGATACAGTAGACTATTTCGATTCGTTTGGGAATTTGAAACCGATGCTGGAATTGGTCAGATATTTGAATGGCGGTAGCAGCAGCAAAGTCAGGATTTTCTACAACAACCGTCAATATCAGACTTATGATGAAATAAATTGTGGTCATCTGTGTTTGAAATTTTTAATGTCTGAATAAATAATGTATGATTGAAAGTATGTGTATTTAAATGCTGTCACAGCAGCGGTGATGTCATTCGTCATCATGTCGCTGTTGCTGAGAGTTAACAGTCACAATCACGTGTTCTCCTTTTGTCCTCGCACCCCTATCGAATTGAATGCGAAAAAAGAATATGAGTTGTCGCTTCGATCTTTTCACTCGTACAATACCATACCGAACATTGAGGCGTTCATACAGAAAGTGGCGAAAGGGTCGGAAATTCCGCTATTACGATAGATCTAACGTGTTGCGTACCATTGAATTTCCGCAAGGGTGTTATGAAATTGCCGATATTGAGGCGTTCATACAGAAAGAGATGGCGCTACCTGCGGAAGACCGCGAAGCCGCCTTCTCTCTCAAACCCAACAATAATACGTTAAAGTGTGAGATTTTCAGTAAATACTTTGCCATTTCATTCGTGGAGACGGATAGCATAGGCGTTACATTGGGATTTTCTCCGAGGGTGCTTCAACCGAACGAAATGCATTATTCCGATCTACCTGTAAACATTATAAAGGTGTCGACATTACGATTCGAGTGCAGTGTTACTTCAGGAGCCTTCGATGGTGACACGCCTGCGCACAGATCTATGAATTTCCCATAGCTTCCGACCCCGGTTACGCGATAGACGAAAAACCTTCGAATTTACTCTATCTACCTGTAATACCGCAACGTGAAATCCACAACATTACGGTGTTGGTGGTCGATCAAGACGTAGGCCTGTGGATTTTCAAGGGGAAAAAAGTACTTTGGTTTTGGAACTCAGAGTCGCGAGAACCAAATGGGATTAATAATAAACAGTGGCAGCAGCAGCAGCAGGCAGCAGTAGTAATAAAAGGGGTGCAGTGACGTCACGACGTCATTATTGCAGAAACCTTCAAGCGAGCAGGTCGTGCAGCAGCAGTTAACCTCTTCGAATAAATCCTTTCTCCGTTCCATCGATTTAATATTGATTCATCAGAATGAACTTCAAAAGAAGAAGAGACAACGATGATGCTTCCATCTCAGCACCCATGTTCGATTTGTATCGGTCTCCGAAATTTGACGAGTCCATTCGTAAAGCCGAATACAGAACTTATACTCCGTTCGTGAAGGCATTCAATTGCAACGATATCGTGGAATTTTGCATCAATCAGGTGGACTCGTTTTTTGCCATGAGTTCATCTCTGCTACTGATTAAAGGTAGACTTGAATTAAATAATGGGGGAGGTAACGTTACATTGGCCCTAATGTGGGTGCTTTCCTTTTCGATTCTTGCACTTATAGCGAGTGCTCGGAAATTGAATCGGTTCGAGATCCGGGAATTGTGAGTACCATTAGAGGTCTATTATCTTACGAACCTAGGATTCTCAGCATTTGGCTATAGGCGGTTGGAATTACCCCAATTTGCCTTTTTGAATGAAGATGACAATTCTTTCAGCCTTCTCGTACCGCTCCGTCATATTCTCAATGTTTCAACGATTATCCGCTGATTACGTGTGGACGTCAAACTCTACGATTTGTCAGAGCCCGAAATGATAATGATTGTGTCATTATACGTGAGGCAGGTAATAATGCGGTGGGAACGACTACAGCTCGAATTGTGAATTGAACAAAGGATTATAGGTCTATACAGACAGACAGACCGATAGTGAAACCGTTTCGAAAATGGGAATTGAACGAATTGCCTTCGATAACGCAAAATGCTCAACGTGAAATATGGTCGGTTAAGACGAGTACCAGTGTTGAAAGGCCACGCTATGTCATCGTGTGTTTCCAAACTAATGTACGAGATAACGTTTCCGTCGATCCTACCACCTTCCAACATGTCAACATTCAAAATATACGTTTGTCTTTGAACGGTGAATATTGGCCCAACGAACGTCTACACTTGAATTTCGCTAATAATCACTATACCGAAGCGCATTTCAACTATACGGAATTTCTCGGCAGCTATACGAATTCCATGAAAAAGTCCGCTCTTTTGGATTACCTCGGTTTCAAATATCGCGCCTTATTCGTCATCGATTGTTCAAAACAGGAAGAAACTATGAAATCCGGTACGGTTGACGTACGATTGGATATCGAATCGAGCGCGGGATTCCCCGATCGGACTCATGTCTATTGCATCATCATTCACGATTGTATGATGGAATATCATCCCCTCTCCGAAACGATGAGAAGCTTGACATAGATCGCTACGGCGCGGCGGTGGCGTTCATTCATCATCCAGCCATCATGCGTATCGCATTCGTTGACATTCAAGCCTTCCAAGTCAATGGCATCTTCTATCCAAAGGAGGTGTCCATAATCGTCGGCAGTCAGCGACACAACTTTTTGTTCAAGACACCTGTGCCGTATACCGACCTGGATGCCCAAGACCGCCGCACCGTAAGATATTTGGAAAAATCGATGCATGGCATTCCATACGACACCGGCTACATAGCTTATGAAGACATGGATGACATCCTACTGAGACACCTATTCTACCAGGCTGATCGGATTTATGTGACAGGGAACCAAAAATACGATTTCCTCAAGGAAAAATTGTTGGAAATGGGATTGTCGTACCAAGTGGATATCTACGATGTGGCCTTCTATGATTCAAGCCATTGGTCGACAGACAAGTTCGAGCCTACCCTGGACCACTGCCCCTACCACAACACCGGGAAGTTCATGTGTGCCCAGAGGAACACCCAGTATCTTCACCAATGGCTGTGTACATATATTTTACCAAATTAAGTTTTCATTTAGAATTGTTTTTTTAGGAAATAAATATGTATGTGTGTATTTCAGTGTTTCTGTCCATCTCTCCTTTCTCCCTTTGTCTCTTTCAGGTGGGGTTGAGTTCCCAAATGAAAAAATAAAATTGAAAAAATAAAGTTGAAAAAATAAAGTTGAGAAAAAAGTTATTGAGAAAAAAATGAAAGTACTTGAGAAAAAAAGTTGAAAAAAAAAACAAGTTTGAAATGAAAAATAAAGAGGGGAAACCGTCAGAGGTATCTCTCTCTCTCACACCCACACACGGTATACGTGGCTCACGTCACGTACACCGTTTGTGAAATAAAAGTCAGGTTAGACTCTCTATTCATTTATTTTTATATTACATGACGATTCCAAGCTTCTTTTTACAGTTTTGAATAGGAGTTTCGCCAAAGCAAAAAACATTATGGTTATAACAACACATGAGAGTACAAAAATCTTATATATTTCATGTTCCAAGGGTGGTAGTATTGGTGGTGGTGGCGGCGTTGGTGACGTCATCGCTACTGCTGCCGTTGGAAGCCTTCTCCATGGCATCACTGTACTTGTAGAATCATTCATTTCTAACTTGAGCTGATATTTCTCGATTATGGTGTTGTTGTTATCATCCTCGAGGTGGGGTGGCAGGTCTGTGGTGAAGAATAACCTTCGAAGTCCTGCTGTTCGATTCATTGGAATCCAAGACTGATTGCCATCTTTGAAAGAAACCGCTACTCCTCGTACATCATCATCATACGGTATGTCTATGTATAAGATGGTGCTCAGAATCAAAGTCACTAGTATCATTTGAATCATATTTCGATGTTGATGGTTGTGTCGTGCAGAGATTCAACTTTTTCAATTTTCTTGTGACGTTTCGTTTCTCTTCATAAAACTGTAACTCTTCGTTCAGAGCTCTGACTTTTCGATGAAACTGTTCCAATTTCCGTGTATACTCCTCTGTCATCGACAACATAACCTCAACTGACGTCATTTCAACAAAAAACTCCAATATATACTTGTTTCGTTCTTCTCCTCCTCCTCTAAACACTCTTTCGATCCACCCTGTATATTTGGTGACGTTTAAAAAGTTATCCGTCCTGCTTCCATGTCGCCGACAGTGCCTTAGTCAGCTTAGATACAAATACGAATAGTAATCGTTCCAAATCTGAATGAAGTTATCCCATGGTTCGAGCTGCATACTCTCTTATCTTGTTGATGTAAACAAACTCTTCCACAAAGGATGCCGCCGATATCTTACCTCAGTTAATGTAAACAAAGGATGCCGCCGATATCCGGTCGCTTAAATAAACAACTGATAAGAAGTGCTGACGTAGATAATATTCCTGCAAAGACTTGTCGGTTGAGTCATAGCCGCATCATCGCTGGCTCCTCCCACTTTCCAAAATGGCCGCCGCCATTCACGTGACATTCAGTCCGACCAATACCGTTGACGAATGCAGGACACACCCACAACCATTCAGTCTTCCGTTGACGGATATTGGTTGACACCCCCCAATATGGCTGCGGCCATTGGATAGCGGCCAGCGGCTATCACCACTCCCACGACCTATCACAGCTCTCTCCACCCCCACTCTCATTCACACACGCCCATACACAACATGGCTGCCACCATTCCGACCAATCACAGACCACTCACCCCCCACCCTACCCACATTCAACCACTCCCCACCCCTCTCATAAAACCGCCATTTTGTGGTGCGGTGCGGGACCATGTGGCGGGAGTAACCGATGAACGGGAGGTGGCCCAGTAATGGTATAGCTATACTACTCATCTGGGACCGGTTTCAATTGAAACATTTTCTTCTCTACATATACATTTAATTTGCAAAACGTTTCGCTCCTGGCCTGGAGCTTTATCAATTGTCTTAACATTAAGTACTGAAAATGGGAGTTTTGGTTAGTTAGTAGGCTGGTTGATATGGATGTCCATATCAACCAGCCTCCTTGTATAACTACTTTGTGGAAGAAATCTCAGCGTAGACCTAACAAGTTCTTCGTCAGTTCATGATGTCTCATGTAAGTCTCAGTTTTCATACGGACTCAACCAAATTGAACCTGTTCCAGAGTCATTCGATTTATTCGAAACGACCCTAGTTTCTGATTAATACATGATCTCAGTCATTTTGAATGGAAAACTTCAACGTTTCGAGGTAGATTCCGGTGCCAAATTTCCACGGATGGCTGAAAATTATTTCAGATGGCTAAATTGATTAACAACAAATTTATTTCATCGTAAAGAAGCGTGGGGTGCTTTTTAAGATATTTTCATAATGATTCTACTTTTACCAATATCTGCCCATGAAATATTAACAACAATATTATTTTTTTTTTTTTTTAATTACTCAGTAGTATATTTCGTAACAATATACAAAGATATTTTAACAAATGGATGAAAATGGAAAACTGAGAAACTAAAGGTGTGATTGGGTGTCCTCTTGCTCATAGAAGAGGACGAATGCTTCTCCACTTATAAGAGATTTTGGGGATATCGGTGATACTCTGGAGTCATTGTACTTGTACCATGTGCCTGCATAAGGGTGCCTACAGTAAGCCGTGTAGTGTCCGCTATAGATTGTTCCACTATGGTTGGACACAGCATATAAGTTGTGAAGACACGGTGTTACGTTATCTGCTGCATAATTTCTCATATCTGAACCTTCGAGAGGAAAGTCAATGGTGGCATTTAGTTTTCCCATAAATCTCCCCAGCGAGAATCGTTTCAAGTGAATTACCAATATTTTGGGGAACTTATGTATGGATAATGACTTTGTGCATTTTATCATTTCTTTACAATTACAACAAGTTGGTTTTTTTTCGCCGTCCAAAATTTCTTCCCTGGTAAACGAGTCTAAACATTGTGAAAGACTGAGCTGGCCAGTATCCTGTGGAATATGAAGTGAAAGGTCCCAGAAGGGGTCAAAAGAGACAGAACAATAGCCGCATGAAATACAATTCAATGATGATTATAGTTGACCAACAAAATTATCAACAATTTTCGAGTTATCCATTCTAAGATATCTTGACCAAGACTCCTGTGCCTTTTCATGGTCACTCAATATTTCATCGATTTCTTTCAAGGTAGGTTTGGGCTTTTCTGTCACTCTGTTTACATCTTCATGAAGACCTTCTAGTAGATATCTGAGAAATTCTTGAGCGTCCTGTTGAGAGTACCCCATGAAACGAGGTGCAAATTTTCGTATCTGGCTCTTGAAGGAAACAGTATTTACCACCTTATCAGACGAATCTTCCTACCAAAGATCTTTTATCACTAACGCGAATTGTTTTATCAAAGCACCCTCCATATTTGATATGCTTGTGTTGATATCCCTCATATACTCGTCTTTTCTCAGATACTCGAGCAACCATTTGGTGTTCGATAAACATTGTCTAATGCTGTTCATGAAACAGGTATTTCCAATGTTTTTTCAGACCATTCAGACCAGGAATTTTGGTACTTCAATGTACTAGGGACTTGATGGTGTTATAACTAAGAGACCCGTGCTGATACGATTATTTTACTGGCACTAGATCTGTGTGGAAGGGAGATGACGCTGTTCGATGAAAAATTACATGGAGATATGGAAGGTCGTGTTGATTTTGACAAGTCATCATCAAGAACTGAACCAAGGGATTTATATGAACTCTCCATAGGAAAAATCGTCCTTTGAGGATTCAAAAATAATTCATTCAGTTGACGTGATGAAGGAATAGTTCCCAAAACAGAAGCGGCATTACCCCTCAGGATCGCAATGCTGATTCTTTGGATCAAAAATGAAGTTGCTCTCCTATCATTGGTCACTTCTGTTATTCGTCTTCCTATGTCTTCAATGAATTCGAAAGCATTGGGACCGAATACTCCAAAAGTCTCAACGGCAACAGGATAAAAAATATAGAGTTTTGGTATTTTTTACTTTTAATTTCCTTCCCATTTACTGCGGCTGCTCCGGGACACTTGGAGAAAGCAACTACGTGTGAAGTGGCAACCGTGTCAACGCAGGTAAAATCCCAAACAGCTGGTTTTCCGAACTTCCATGGAATGAGTGTCATGCCGTCGGGGCGGTTACCATCGTCTCTGCTGACACCTGTAGGCTCTAAGATCGAAGGGATATTGGCTGTTGTTAATGCACGTTTCAGTGAATCATTGACTGCATGATGACGGGATTAACGTCCTGCGCTGAATTTACAGCTCAAACCATGGGTACCTTTCTCATCTACAAGAGCACCACATTTGCACGTGTGAGGGACACAAATAGAAGAACCTAGTCGTAGTCCTATGGAAATTCTGAAGGATTCATTTTCTAAAAGAGACCCAAGTGAAGCGGCAGGTGAAGCATTGAGCCAAGCTCCTGAATGGTGGGAAGTAACTGCTTTGATTCGAGCCTTTTCTTTTGCGGACATAGCTGAAACAAGCAAATCCTTAGCAACCATCTCAATGAGTGGACGATCCCAAGCTTTTTGGAACTTTTTAATTAGTTCAGGTAACTTAGAATTGGTTTTGGAAATCCACTACTGCTCTCCTTCCACAAAGAGAAGGTTGGGTACGTTTGAGAATGAATCGGGTAAGATCATATAAACTAATTGAGAAACACTACTGAAAGATGACAAATAAGTTGGGAGTTTAAGAGAGGAAGCCAAGCGTATTCCTAAGCCTCCTTTGTCGACGGGTAATGTTGCTTGACGCCAAGTATTATCTTGCATATGATTATTCGTTATTCCTTCTAATGTTTTTCGCAAAATAGAATCGAATTCCAGGAGTTGCTCTTCACTGTGCCATGTCGGGCTGCATCTCATAATATATGTTAACTTTGGAATTGCCCAACAGTTTTTCAGAATGAAAAATGCAATGTGTGCTGCAATATCACTCATTCTAGAAGCAATGAGTGACAGAGCTTTCTGTTTTTCTATGAGGCATACAGGAAGTGCTTCATCAGATAGCGGAGCGCCAAGCAGAATCCAGTTGGGTTTTTCTTGGAACGTAATTCCTGGTACAAGGGAGGTGAACTTCAACAATTCGTCTGGTTTCAAAGTACTCAAAGAAAACATTTCGCATTTATTAAGATTCAATTCCAAACCTACAACCTTGGAAGTGGAAATGAGAGTGCGTAAGTTATCAAGCACTGAATCGATATCTCCTTCGATAGAGCCATCATCCAAATACCAACAATTAAAATCACAATCCAACGATTTGGTTGATTTTTCGATTGCTAAACAAAATAACGCTGGGCCCAGAGGATCTCCCTGTTGAACTCCTCTTTCAGACATGATCAGGCTATCACCGGAAGATAGAAAAGTTTCATTTTGGTAACACTGGTTAAGAAAGGGGAAGAGATTGGGGATTATATTCTTGATTTGGTCTAATGAGATGTTGCGGTGGATCGAATTAAAAGCGTTTTTGAAGTCTAATTTCAAAAATATTTTGGACGATAGGTTTGGGTGATAATTGATGAATTGTCGAGCAGCATGAGTAACAGCGTCACAACCGCCAGGTGTACCGAAACCAAATTGAACAGGACGAAATAGTTTGCCCAGTCGATCCCGTACGTCTAAGCATCCAAGTTTAGCAACCAAACGACGATAAAATAATCCAATTGCGATTGGTCGGATTCCACCAGTTTTCTTCTTCAGAGCACAAAGTGTAGCTCCACACAAAATAGGACAGATGTCTGGATTAACTTTACCTGCTAGCATAAAGTTACATAAAGATGTTATTGATGATGGAAGCTTATCTTTCGAAAATCCTGAACTGTGGCTCAACAAGTCTTGAATGTGAGATGGCCTGAGAGAATCCAATCCACCAGAAGATCCGACACGGAATGATTTAATTGTTTTCATTACATCAGACTCTGTAACTTGAAGGGCTTCATCGTCTGGAGCAGATATATTGCATTGGTTAGAAGCAACGAGGTGTTTTGATTGCAGTTCTAAAAGTGTTGAAGAGTCAAAATTAGCAACAGTGTCACTTGAGCTCAATATTCGAATGGCCGAAGAAATATCTCCATCTGAAATTTTGCTTACTACTCTCTTGGTTAAATTTTGGATATTTGAGAAATTGTTTTTGAATGGTGTATAAGAGGTGATTTAATTTGGTGGGTTGTTGATATTTTTCTTTATCAAAGTAGCAAGAGATTGATTATGTTTACGAATATCATGAGGAATTTTGAAAGTTCTATAAGCAAACATAAACAAATTTACCCAAGCTACTATTGTGTTAGTTCTAATACACTCGTCAATAACTCTGCTTGAAGATAATGCTGCAGAAATTCTTGCTGCTTTGGGTACTCTCTTAATGATAGAATTCCTCTTGAAGTTTGACAGTTGAATTTGAATTCCTTTAATAGACTTCAAATCATCATAATTTTCAATTTTCGACTCTTTTAATAGATCGCCCTCAGGATTTAAAGAAGCTTGATGTCTATGTACTCGCCCAGTATGGATATTCAACCCTTTCTTGGTTTTGAAAGATTTTTCACAAATAATACATGAATTGTTTGATTCACTATTGCTCGAATTTTTTGAATTATCCTGCTGCATTTCTTCAGTTATCGGAACTATATTGAAAACATTAAGTATATTGAATTTTTCTTGGTGTCAGCACGAATAAAAGTCAGATGGATTGTCAAGTCTTGGCTGTCAAATTCCAATCTCATAATGATTCGAAAAGTACTTTAAAACCAGAATACCTGGATCTATCTGCCAAATCCGAAACAGGAATCTTCAAACAGCAGCCTGAAGCCTCCTTCGTTAATCAAATCATAAAAACTTCACCACAGAATTGATGTTAAAACTCAGATGTAAAACAATAAATAACTTTATATGTACCAACTTATGTTTTCAGATCATACGCAGGCATTATAATCTCTGTTACTGTCGGTTATCATGATATACAAATCATTGGTGAACTGCACATCGTACCTATGGGTCATGATGCCTTACTGAGTTGTGAATGGATAAGAGGATTAGGAATTGAACTCCGAAAAATTGATACAGAGGAAAAATTGAAACTCAGATTCATATTATAAAATCATCTGAAGATATTTATATTTTTTTCTTCGATTTTTTATGGAAGAGTTTGGATGTGTTTCTCATTACCAAATTTCGTTTCAACTTCGAAAAGACTAGTCTACTAGGGAGCGTGATGTTCCATATGCGCTACGTGAGCGAAGGGAAAAAGAATTCGATTATCTGGAAGCAGACGGTATCATATCTCCTGTAGCTGGCACTGAGTGTAGTTCTCCACTTGTGGTAATATCGAAACCTGATGAAGGAGTACGCTTATGTGTTGGCTATAAGCGTGGTGTGAATGAGCAACTAGTATAGGCAAGTATGCCAATCCGAAGGATTGACGATGTTTTCAACAGTCGCAGTTCCCGGTATTTCTGCAAGCTTGACTTTCTCAAGGCCTTCCGCACCTAAAAGTTGATGAGAGCACATATCGCGTGCAACGCTTAAGTTTTGGAATTAAAATTGCCCTAGTTGAATTCAATAGGATACTTTCACGACCTGGAAGATCTCAAAAAAACTGAAGCATATTTTGATGAATCACATTCGACGAGTATACTCAAAATCTTGAAGCATGCGTCTATATTTTTTCAGAGTACGATCTTCATCTCAAAAAGTACAAGTGCTCATTTTTCGTTTAAAAAAAATCAATATCTTGGACATATCGTTGAGCACAATGGGATAAGCAAGTCTCCAGCCAAGATATGTGCCGTTTCAGATTCACCACGACCGTCAAATATTGACGACATCAAAAGATTTATCGGCCTTGTCAATTATTATTCTCGGTTTATCCCAGATTTTTCAACAATGTTATATCCGCTTCGATGTTTCTAACGACAGACGGAAGTCCCTATGGGGTTGCTGCAGTCAAAGACCCATCGCATTATGCTTCTCGTTCACGCACCAAATCATAGAAAACTATAGCCAACTGGACAGAGAGGTTCTTGCCATCATTTTTGGTGTAACCCACTGCTACATGTACTTGTTTGGAACTAATTTTCTCCTCACAAAGCCCTGCAATGAATGACTTCAGCACGTCTTCTACGTTATGCTTCGTTCCTTTCCGGATTCAATTACTCTGTTAAATTCAAGAGGGGACAAGAGACTCAAAATGTATATTGTCTATCTCGAACTCCAGTTAAGCAATTCTACGTTTCAACTGATGAACCCACTGGTGATGAAGTGAATAAACTCTAAGAACAAGTTGTTTTCCAGATTTCTAGTTTAGATATCACTTCAAGTACAATCAAGACTGAAACTGAAAAAGATTCTGATCTGAAACAGATCATCGACAGCCTGCACTCATCTGCAAAAGATGGCGAATTCACATTGGTTGATGGAATACTTTTTCGAAGAGACAGGGTTGTCATTCCAGCTTCCTTACGTTTAAAAACTGACACGGAACGCACCTGGGGATAACCTAGATGCACGATGTTACGTTTATTGGCCGAACATTGATAGAGACATAGAACGAATGGTCAAAGGCTACTAAAGATGTGCTCTGATAAGATGAAATCATCCAAAACCACTAATCCATCCATGGGACCGCCCTAAAGAAAATTGGGAACGGATTCATATTGACTACGCTGTCCCATTCGGAGACCGTTGTTTTATGATGTGCGTGGATGCCAGATCCAAGTGGGCCGAAGTGAAAATATTGAAGGAACTAGTTCCAACACTATTTTTCCACTGGAAAACATTTTTTCCATACATGGATATCCACAAATCATAGTTTGAGACAACGCTTCTATTTTTCAAAGTGGAGAATTCCATATGTACTGTACCTCAAATGGAATTTTTCAAAAATTCATTGCACCGAATTATCCTGCCACAAATGAACTCACAGAAAGGAATATTCAGATGCTTGAAAACCGACTGAAGGCTGTTTACAATGATAAAAACTCTTTCCAGGATAAGGTTCAAAATATTTTTTGTTGCTATAGGGCTACTCCGCTTGGTTGAGGTAAATCACCAGCGGAGTTGTACCTCAACAGAAAGTTGAGAAAACGTTTGGATGCAATTTCCCCTCATTATCCTAAGAAGTCACAAATCATTTCGGAGACTCCTCGTTATTTTGGGGGAAACGTCCAGATTTGACTTCTCATCGACAACAAGAATGTTTGGCAGTTTGGAGAAATGAAGAAAGTTTCAGGTAAACGTCATTATCTTGTCAATTCCGGTCGTACACTGAAACGTCATGTCGACCAACTAGGAACTTGTTTCGTTCCAAAGCCTACCAAGTCAGTAACCTTTGACCCTAAACAATCATTCGAAGTACCAAGATTACCAACAGTGCTTCAATCATCACAACAGAATGCGAATTGTGTTGCTGACCCTCTAAAATGTCTGCTGACTACGATATGATGAGATAATCCATCGAAATTGAAAAACTCTGTTCCTAGGTTTTCTATTCATATTTTGATATGTATTTTTCAATTATGTGGTGGAGATTGTCATGACCACATATTAAGTACACCTTGTATTATATCATGTCTGACACATGACAATAGAATGTTACTTTTCAATATAGCTGTCAAGTACGATTTGTCAAGGGTTTTGTATATTAATTATATATCACCCAATTCTATATTATATATATATATATATATATATATATATATATATATATATATATATATATATATATATATATATATATATTTACGATTTGGTTTGTTTCTTGAACCTTTCATGTATTACACAAAGGAAATTCTTGGGGATGGGGTACGTATAACCCATCTCCACGAAAACATCCCAGTTCTGTCTATTTCTTGCTATTGCCCAACAAATAAGGAAGAAGGTGAAGGAAAAAGAAATGTGCCCCCTCCAAGAGAAAAATTAAAATGAAAGGTCTAGTTTAATCACTTACAAGAACCATGACCACCTACCATACAGAAGCGAAACCACAGGGAATACACACACAGAACCCCTTCCTCAGTACCAATAGACAAAACACCAGAAAAGAGCATGAAACATACATGGCAACACAACACCCAAAATAGAAAATAGCCAGAATATAGTTCGCCCTACACTATCGACCTAACAAATCAAACTTTTGACATTGCCACATAAACAACAAACCAAGCTGCCTACGTTTGATCCCAAACAAAATTATAAAAACTCTTTTAAATGCACAATTTTTTTTAATGTCACCAAGCTAATCATCTCATTAAGCAAACTGATGTTTATAGGGTAAGTATAAATAATACCATTGTTTTGGTTCACATAATTAGCTACATTGTTTTTACAGCACAAAAACCACTTTATCTGTCTTTATACTAAATTTTATCTCTTGTCGATGTACCAAAAATAAATGTTCGGTGAAGAAGACCCCCGTCGAAACGTCAGCAAATTAAAATGAAAAAAAAAACAATCCGTAGCAAATGTCAATTATACGAACCTCATCCCCAGGAATATATATATATATATATATATATATATATATATATATATATATATATTCAACGATTCAATAAATGCCTGATTTTGAATAATCTTACTAGAAGTAGGGAAATAAAATTGAAATCCAAACTAATTTTTATCTGTAGTATTAATTTCAATGTTGATCTAAAACACATGAACAATACCTTCAAAAGCAATCTAAATAATATTTTCCATCAGAATCTTAGATGTCCATTGTGTTGGATATTTGTTTATGCTATGGATTTTTGATACGTACACAGTCCGCACTTCCCATAAACATAAAAATAATCTAGCGTATTTATACCGGTTAAAAACAGAATTCGAAACTAACACACACCCTGGAACGCTCCTGACCAGTAACCTGGTCCAACTCAACCTCACCTGAAGAGTATGAAGCGAGTATTTTTAGGTCTGGTAAGTGTTCGTAAATAAATATTCAGTTACTCAATCATTTGTTAAATCACAAACAATGAATTACACCGGCAGACTACTTTTGCGTCTTGACATCGGTATTTTACGTTGGCGTCGGGTAGATTTAGACCACAAAATGATTATAATTATGTAGTTCAGACCTCGTTACAGTCGCATTTCAAATTGGGTCAATGAAATTCGGGTCGGTTTGATTTCCGACTACATTATAACGAAGAAATTTTTATTGTTGGCAAAGATCTTTCAGTTCTGCTAACAGCATAGGTGAGAAAAATACTTTTGGTAATCAATGATTATGGATTATTTATGCAGATTTTGAAATTCCTCTGAAACGACTGAAAGAATGCAAAAAGTTCAAGGAGCAGAATTATTGCCCTTGAAGATATTTACAGAAATCTCCATATATATTTTTTTGCAATATTACGGAAAGTAAGAGGTAGATATATTTCCATTGACTGTTCGATTGTTCACAGAATATTGCGGCGGCTTTAGCACAACGTCCCAACAGTGCCGGTTTTAGCACTATCAGCGCCCTGGGCGGGATTTCTACGGCGCCCCCTAACTTTCTACGGCGCCCCCTAACTGCAATTCAAACCAATACGAAAAAACTCATAGGATATAATGAAATAACCATTTATTAAAAGAAATAACCATATATTAAAAAAAATTATAAAATTTTACTTTTCTAGTCTTTCTATCGGCGAACTCTTTTGTTGAGTTATCAAAGTCGATGTTTTGAACAATTTCATTTTCGATTGACAAAGTTGCCGAGTTTGTCAATCTAGATTGAGATATTGACGATCAGATCAGCTTAAGCTTAGGAATACTCCTCTACCCACTAGCAACCGTTACGGGTATAGTCAATAATATTCGCAATGCTATCCATACATTTGAATATAGTTCTTGTAAGTTGCGATCTTTGATAAGATTTAAAACAAAAACAGGAGTAACCACATTTTGATCGGGCAGAAAAGATTTCAGACTTACGCGTTCATCACTCAGCATACAACCATCTATATCTTTTTTTAGTAGTTTAGAGAATGTTGACACCCTGTATCTTGTAAACGAAGCATTACCGGACCTATGTTTATATGAACTTTTCGTCTTGGAATTACTCGAAGAATCACCCCTTCAAGTTTGGCCACGTACTTACATAACACCCTGTATAAAGATGGGCCTGCGGCGCCCCTTCATATCCGGCGCCCTGGGCGGTCGCCCAACCGCGCCCTACTCTAACGCCGCTACTGCGTCCCAACGTCCAGTATACCAGTCTGATACTTTTGCTAATATTAATGCCAATAAATAATCTGGGGTTGGAATTTTAAATTAACTTATTTGTCGTCTTATCTACATCTCTCCTGGAAAAAGGTAGTTTTAATTGGGAATATATTTTATCCATCATTTTTGATTTGTCAACAGTGTTATAATGTACTACGTATTATATATGTATATATATATATATATATATATATATATATGTATATATATACATATATATTTAGGAAACTTAATTTAAACAATTTAAAATTTACAAAATATATATATATATATATATATATATATATATATATATATATATATATATATATATGTCCTGTCAAATTTTAAATTGTTTAAATCAAGTTTCCTAAACAACATGTGCTTTTACAATTGTTTAATTTTTATATATATTACTAGTAGTGTTTCATAGTGATATGATTTTGAAAAAATTTCCTCATTCACAAAATGGTGATTAGTTCGCTGTCTTCACTTAACCTCACCTTACTGTCTTAATAATGAAAATAAACATTTTCGAAAGCTTGACAAAATAAGAAAGAGTTTTTATTTTTTCACTGGCCATTAAATTTGACTGCAACCTCAAGGAATATCCTTTCTACAAAGTTTATTTCAAATTCATAGTTATTTTCAACTAGTCCAGTCACGAGACTACCCTTCTTCTATATATATATATATATATATATATATATATATATATATATATATATATATATATATATATATATATATATATATATATATATATATATATATATAATATATATATATATATATAATTATATACACACATATATAAGGATGTGCTAAATAATATTTTTTTAACTAAAGACGGTGGATAAGAATTTTGTAAGAAAAGTTCTTGAAGTTTGTTCAAATTTTTGTTATGGAAAGATATATCAGAAATTTTGAGTACTCTGTCTTTCATTTGTTTCAACAAATTCACTTTCATCGAAAATTTGTGATAAGAAAAGAAATTCAAATACCTTCCTGAACTGCATGGTTTTCTATACCAATCAATCAATATTGTGTTATCAACCAATCGGATAAGTTTTGTATCAAGAAAAGGTACTGAGAGGTCTAAGTCTTCTGTTTCGATTGTGAATTGTATGAATGGGTCGTAGCTATTAAAAGTATCTAAAATTTCTGTTATACCATTTGTTGGTAAAGCTAAAATTATATCATCCACATATTTTTTGATGAAAAATAATTCAAAAGAGAGTACTGGAATCACTGTGTTTAGTAATTCATCCATAACATAAGTTGCAAGAATTGGTGAAATTGAAGATCCCATAGGAGTTCCAAAAGTTTGTCTGAAATATTTTCCATTGAATGAAAAATAGTTGTTTTCAAAGAGGAATCTTATCAAGTTGGAAAAACAATCTTTTTCAATAGTACAGTGTCTACTGATGCGAACCCAATTTTTATCTATTGCTCTAAGGCAAGTATCTAGATAAACATTACTAAAAAGAGAGACAACATCCAAACTGGCAAGAACATAGTTATCTGGTAATTTGAAGAGAATAGTGTCATTGTCAGATTAGTAACTGTCAGTTCCGAGAATGAATACCTGAATGTTGTTTCTATGTACAAGAATTTGTCTTTTCGTTCAGAAATGTAATTTGAAATGAATTATCAAAAAGTATAATTATCCAAAAGCTAGAAGTCATTTTCTATTAATAATGTATCTTATATACGATCATGTACTTATATGTAAACATCCTCAAGATAGATGTAAGTATCATATAATTTGGTTTTACAGTTCTAATATGGCACAATTTTTTCCATTTGCAGTCTCCCTGATGATGGAATAAACGATTCCGAAAGCTTGGAAAAACTTCAAAGAGTTTTCTTTTACAGTGCTGCAGACCCTACTATTAGTTTTACTCTTAACTAGTCAGCGACTACCCTCCTTTCATATTTATAGACATGGGGTTTTACGAGAATATAAGAACTACATTTGGACTAATAACAGTGAAGAAATTCAAATCATGGTCAAATACGAAAATGAAACTAGCAAAAGAATACAACAGAAGATGTTTTTTACTTCAGTGCAGACTACGAGGCATTCTTCCTAACCATATAATATCTACGACAAGACCTGTCCAGCAGTTACTACTCAGACAGAATGCTCACACAAACATTCCTGAACGAAATCACAGGTTAGGAGTACAACTTATTAACATTGAAATCGACACCAATCAAATTTTGATCAACAAATTAGAAAATTCATTAATACTATTAAAAAGAGACATTATTTCGTTTACAAACGAATTGATTTTTGCAAATTTTTACAGTAAACAAATCATTCAATATAATAGATTATTTCATAAAATAAAAACAAATAAATTTTTGTTTTAGGACCAAAATTTAGTATGAACCAATAATAAAAAAAGACATTTCTATAAAAAACATTTTAGCAGATGTAGACTACATCACTTCCTCTATCAATGATAATAAAAAAAGAAACATCACTATAGCTAGAGCTACTAATGTGATTACCAACCATTTACTTAATGTTGACTATAGAAAAAATGATATTTTTCGAAAACTTTATAACAAGTCAAGAACATTTTCGAAAGATAACCCAGATTTGATTCAGATAAAGGTAATGTTACTGTTATTATGGAAAAACAACAATATCTAGATTTATCTAATGATATCATTAATAATAGTACTTCCTATATTGAACTAAATGATGATCCAACAACAAAAATACAAAGAAAATATAATAATTTGATAAAAACTCTTGAAGATAAGAATCAAATAGATGACACGGTTAAAAAAAAGCTTACCAGTTATAATGGTATTTCTCTAACTTTTACTCTTTACCAAAATTTTGTCTATTGCTTATGATTCAGATAATATTTATTCGATCAAAGATTCCTTTGAATTTTCAAAAAATTTTAATAGAATCAAATTACCAGATAACTATGTTCTTGCCAGTTTGGATGTTGTCTCTCTTTTTAGTAATGTTTATCTAGATACTTGCCTTAGAGCAATAGATAAAAATTGGGTTCGCATCAGTAGACACTGTACTATTGAAAAAGATTGTTTTTCCAACTTGATAAGATTCCTCTTTGAAAACAACTATTTTTCATTCAATGGAAAATATTTCAGACAAACTTTTGGAACTCCTATGGGATCTTCAATTTCACCAATTCTTGCAACTTATGTTATGGATGAATTACTAAACACAGTGATTCCAGTACTCTCTTTTGAATTATTTTTCATCAAAAAATATGTGGATGATATAATTTTAGCTTTACCAACAAATGGTATAACAGAAATTTTAGATACTTTTATAGCTACGACCCATTCATACAATTCACAATCGAAACAGAAGACCTCTCAGTACCTTTTCTTGATACAAAACTTATCCGATTGGTTGATAACACAATATTGATTGATTGGTATAGAAAACCATGCAGTTCAGGAAGGTATTTGAATTTCTTTTCTTATCACAAATTTTCGATGAAAGTGAATTTGTTGAAACAAATGAAAGACAGAGTACTCAAAATTTCTGATATATCTTTCCATAACAAAAATTTGAACAAACTTCAAGAACTTTTCTTACAAAATTCTTATCCACCGTCTTTAGTTAAAAAAATATTATTTAGCACATCCTTAACAGAAGTTGATAATACCATAAGACAAAATAACAATTCTCATAATGAACGTGTAACTGATATGAATCAAGTTTCAATTTTTTATGCTTCGTTACCTTATATAAAAGAAATAACACCTAAACTGACCAGAATTTTTAAACCTTTTGAAAACATCAGAATTGCAAATAGAACAGTCATTACAATAAGACAAATATATTCAAAAGTAAAAGACAAAACCCCTTTTTTATCACTTACTAATGTTATTTATAGTATCCCTTGTCATGATTGCGATAAGAATTATATTGGCCAAACAAAAAGATTATTGAAGGATAGAATCATTTCTCATAAGAGTGATTGTAGACTACATCCTGAGAGATGTGCTTTAGCTAAACATGTCAATGATTGTGACCACCAAATGAACTACCTTTCAACAACTGTTCTTGCAAGAGAATCACATCTTTCAAAAAGGTCTTTCTTAGAAATGGCTTTTATCTATCAAGAGAATGACTCCATCAATAAAAAAACAGATATAAACCATCTGAGTGAAATTTATTCTTTTTTACTTTCACTCGACATAAAACACCAAGAAGTCAGAGTTTCTGAACGTGGTGATTCTAACCTAAACTGAATTTGAATTGTTCTACGAAGAGAATAGTGTCATTGTCAGATTAGTAACTGTCAGTTCCGAGAATGAATACCTGAATGTTGTTTCTATGTACAAGAATTTGTCTTTTCGTTCAGAAATGTTATTTGAAATGAATTATCAAAAAGTATAATTATCCAAAAGCTAGAAGTCATTTTCTATTAATAATGTATCTTATATACGATTATGTACTCATATGTAAACATCCTCAAGATAGATGTAAGTATCATATAATTTGGTTTTACAGTTCTTATATGGCACAATTTTTTCCATTTGTAGTCTCCCTGATGATGGAATAAACGATTCCGAAAGCTTGGAAAAACTTCAAAGAGTTTTCTTTTACAGTGCTGCAGACCCTACTATTAGTTTTACACTATATATATATATATACTTTATGTGTGACATTGTATATATATATATATATATATATGTATATATATATATATATATATATATATATATATATATATATATATATATATATTGTTATGTTTAGAAGTACAAAATTATAGAAAAATTTACTAAATTTTTTAGCACAGACAAAATTTTAAAGTTAAAACATTCTGTATATGAAATTAGATCTGAACACAATAGCCAATGAGATTCCAGGAAAGATCTTGAACAAAATTACGAATATCGAAAATTTGAAAAGCAGGAAACGTCAAAAATGATTTTTTATATATCATGTATATAGTATGTGAGGTATTGAGAAACGATTCGTGAATAAAAACTGTCAGATAAACGAAAATAATGATAAGTGCAACAAAAAAATGCGTGTAATTCGAAAATTCGAGAAGAAAACAAAATATGTGTGGTATCAAGGGAAAAGAATCAACAAGCTAGAAATTGAGAAAAAATAATTTTGGAAGAACCAACTCAAGAAATTCGAATTTGAAAAATCAATAATATTTTCGTGACGAAACAGTTATTTGCCGATACAACACAAGGAAATACTATGAAGAACTATAGCTGATGAAAAAAACCCAGATACAGAACAAATCTTACCTTTCCATTTGAGACATATACCAGTACGAGGCGAAGTCAAAGTCGACAAAGGGGCTGCAGTTTCCAGGAACGGGAGAGCGATCCGAGACACTGAACAGTTTCGTTTCAAGAAGCCACAGGTGCTTTGAACCATAAAAAGTTACTAAACTCGGTGCATTGCAAAAATAAACCTTTTTTAAGAATCCTTTCGATAGAACACTTTCATGAATTAGTATATGGACCACATAACCTACAAAAATGGGTTACATTTGACTTTTCATTATCACATAACTTCATTTCATGTATATTTTGCTATGAAGCACTAATTTGAGTTGATTATCGCAGATTAGGTAACAGTACGTCTTCCTGAATGAAGGAGATCATTATTTTGATGAGTTTCTGACTTATTTTCAATGATTGATCAAAACAAACCACAATTTGACATTTTCTGAAACTGACATCAAGAACTACTAGAAGGCTCCACAGTAGAACTGACTCCTGAGATTCCATAGGCGTACCGATTGAGTTAGCTTATATATATATATATATATATATATATATATATATATATATATATATATATATATATAATATATATATAAATATATATATATATATATATATATATATATATATATTGTTATGATAATAACAATTGTTGTTATTGGCCAATGTTGTTATTATCAATGATACTTATCACCTTATTATCATTTTGCCCTTTTTGTTATTTCGCCCCTTTTTTATATTGAGCCCCGCGTTATTTCGCTCCGCGTTGGGCGACAATTGTTATGATGCGTTGATTGCGGTCGTTTTTTTATTTTATTTTATATTTGTTTATTTACTTTCCACAATCAATCATCATAACAAAAATAAATAATTTTTGGGTTTTGTTTTGTTCTACTAATATTTTACTAGCATTCTGCTATTTTCAAAAGTCCTAATTTCCTTTTTTTAAATTTATTCAATATGTATTGATGAATAAATACCCATATAAATATTCAATAACTCCGGCTATGCTCTTCACCTTCTTGTCTTCACCTCAGTTCCTTCACCTTCAGCTAACTCAATCGGTACGCCATATGGAATCTTAGAAGTTGGTTCTACCGTGGTGCCCTCTGGTCGTTCTTGAAGTCAATTTCAGAAAATGGCTACTGTTATTGTTGATCAAACATTGAAAATAATGCAAAGCTTCATCAAAATAATAATTTCCTTTATTCAGGAAAAACTTATTACTACCTAGTCTGCGATGAATAACCTAATTAGTGCTTCCGAACAAGAATATACAGCAAAAAATGAAATTATGGAATAATAAAGTGAATTCAACCTCGTTTTGTAGGTTATGTTATAATTCGTTCTATGAGTTCTATGAAAGTTCTATGAAAGTTCTTTCAAGGTTCAGTTCCTATTTGCACTATGGCAACTTTTATGGTTTCAACAAATACCTGGGATCTCCTGTACCAAACTGCTCAGCGTTTCGAGTAGATATAGCTGCAACAGTTCGGCGCCACTTTGGCACTTTTTCCCATGTAAATTCCCATAAGAAAATCTAAGGTCCAACGTGGTCATTTTGCGACCTTTTACCTGTTTCGATCGTTATCAGACCATCATCAGGTTCTCGACATTTCGAATCTTCATCGGGTTCTCGGCGTTTGGATTCATCTCCAAATCAACCTTTATTAGACCATTATCAGGTTCTCGACGTTTTGAATCACTCTGATTGTTTACATTAGATCATAATGTTTCGGCAAGGGAGACTTTATGTACTATTACTTGAATATTCACCCCTAACCTCAAATCATATCTTTATCAATTTTACGTGCTTGAGGTCTATATTACCCTTGATCTTTTTCCCATATCTACTGTATTTTAAGGGTTAACCTGATGGATTTCTCATGAATGATTAACTTTTTCTCCAGATCTAGGGAATTTTTCACGTAGGTTATGTTCAGATTAGTCGTTTCAGGTAGATTTTTAGGGTTAACCTGATGGATTTCTCATGGATGATTAACTTTTTCCCAGATCTAGGGAATTTTTCACGTAGGTTGTGTTTAGACTAGTCGTTTCAGGTGGATTTTCAGGGTTAACCTGATGGATTTCTCATGGATGATTGACTTTTTTCCCCGGATCTAGGGAATTTTTCACGTAGGTTGTGTTTAGATTAGTCGTTTCAGGTGGATTTTAGGGTTAACCTGATGGATTTCTCATGGGATGAGTGATTTTTTTCCCCTGGATTAGGGATTTTTTCCCTAGATTTTCTGAATATTAGTCGTTTCAGGTAGATTTTCAGGGTTAACCTGATGGATTTCTCATGGGATAAGTGATTTTTTTCCCTGGAATTAGGGATTTTTTCCCTAGATTTTCTGAATTTTGAGGGTTAATCTCATGGATTTCTTAGGTTGTATTAAAGTTTTTTCCCTAGATCTAGGGATTTTTCATGTAGGATGAGACATGTTTATGTATGAATATAATATTTTTGTATGATGTTTGTGTAGTCTATGTTGTGAATTTAGATGAGGGTTCTTCGATTACGGTTGTTTTGATGGATGTTGTAAATCTAAGTGGGTTTGATGTTTTTTATTAACCCAACCTAACCAAACTCTGCTAACATTGTTATTATATGAGTGTTAGCCCCTTCTGCAAGCATTCAAATGAAATAAATTTTTTAATTAACCCAACCTAACCAAACTCTGCTAACATAATAATTCATCATATTATATAAAGGGTGAGTTTCTCTGCAAGCATCGAAAAACGACTATTATGCGTCCAAGAACGTCTGTGGAAAACGTCTAACGTACTCAAAAAACGTTGAAAACTTGTAGGTGAGCACACATTTTTTTATTATTGAACCAACTTCAACCACTTTCACAAACACTATACCATGTAGGAGGTGAAGAAATGAGACATTTTTTGTATACATATTTTATCGAAATATAAAAAAATATAATAATATATAGTAATAGTAAATAATAATATATAATAATAAAATCCGAGAATATAGGGTGTTCTCGAACTCTGCTCCTCCAATGCTGCAACCCTTAGCGAAATCAATCGATGTCCATCAACAACTGATCATGGATGGAGTAATATCCCCAAGGTAACGTCAGGTGTGATCCAGGACATAAGAATCTCTTGTCATCCTGTCCACTCAGAGCGATTTTTTCTTGTTCCATAGAAAACACCTGTTGTTTTTCGCTTCTGATCAATCGTTGATGAACGAATTTTTTGATTGAATTTTCCAAGCAGGATACAAAGTCATCAAATGTGATCGCATTATCTACGACGGCTTTTTTCACACCCTTCGCTTTCTTTGTGGTTCCATAATTTGACAGAATTTCATCTTTTTCATATCCTTCTTTATCCAAATTGTCTTCAAGTTTTTTAATTTTGTCTAAGGGTGTGAAAACCTTCGTTGCATATAATTTTGATCTGAGCCCTATGAAATCGGTCATACGATTGCCGTTATTTTCGTCCTTCATTATCCCTAGAACTTTTTTGTTAACTGAAGGTATGTTATACCTATTGTTCTCAGGATAATCGCTAGTATCGAACATGTAATTGCAATCATTACGAATGATTTCATATACATCGGGACATTGTATTTCATAAATCAGCGAATCGGTATCGGTGTATAATACAGAACGAGTCTCTCCAAATCTTTTCTGCATATAATCATAGTGGAAATCATGAATTTCAGTTTTGGATATTTCAAGGATGCTGAAGCCCACTTATATTGGTTTGTTGAAATATATTTCAGTCTTATTCAACTCTATTGCCGTGAGATTTTCATTAAATATAGTGACTGACTTGAATTCTGGTTTGGAAATATATGATTCAGCTCCATATCTACCCTCCCATTTTGTAATAAGTTTCACATTAGAATGTTTCCTGATATTTTCAACGGTTTTGCCGTAAACAGCATTATTCATCAGCTCAAAAAGATTTTTTTTGAATTTTTTTTTTGGTTTTTTCCTCTATTCCGTATCAAGATCAACATATGGTTTTAACCAAGTAGACTGATTGAATTGAAGGACTCTATGGATTTTTTTGAGAATAAGACCTGTTTTAGGTTAACATAATGAATGATATATTTTTTCTTAGGAAAAAGAGTTGCCATAAGTTTAGAGGGTTCAGACGGGGACGATGATGGTTTCCATGTTTTGGGATTTATATGCTCAGGGCAGAAAGGTATATCCTTATGCTGATCATGAAGATAATGGGGATAATCTTAATCAACTTAAGAATATACCCTTTATCTGAATCATCCGATATAAGGGTGACATCAATGTTGGAATCGACCCACTCGAAACCTCCATGTGGAAGAGGTTGAGACATCGCCCAATCGTACTGGTTATTGATATCGAAATACATGAGATATTTCTCGGTTTCGAATGGATTGAAGTCTGGGAGATATCGATTATTTGCTTGAGCACGTCTCTTCGAGCAAATTTGAGTCCACCCCGAATACCTTTCTCGATAAAAAGAAGCATATCGACATCGGAAAGAAGTTCTAGCTCCTGTTGAGTATGATATAACATACATTGGCAAGTATAACCAGGCAGTGTATATGTATTCGCGGGATCAAGACCATAAGTTTTATGGCTACTATCACGAAATTTTTTGAAAACGTCGGCTAGGAGAAGTACGTCTGTTTTCAAGTATGTGTCAACGTATTCTCCTAAATCAACGCAATTAAAAGCAGCCCATACGTTTTGAGCTCTTTTGTATAGTTTTCGTGAGCATGGTTTTTCGGTAAGAGTATTATAGAAATGTTCGATAGAAGGGAGAGTCGTTTTATTGAATTTATCAAGGGAATCAAAATAATCGTAAGGCATCACACCTTTTTATGTCAGCAAATCGATTTTTTCAATAGAGACATCTGGAAATTGTGCTCTTGAATTTGGAAAATCTGATAGATATGATGCTAATTCTTCTAGAGAAGAATTAAGAAAACGGAAAGAATCAATGAATCGTAAATTAAAGTTTGATCCTCCGATATGTTTAGTAAACGAAATGTAATTTTCTTTCGTAATTGGAAGCAGCTCAATTTTTCCTTCGAATGTGGTGGCTATTTTTTCAATAATGGAATGACTATCATAGCAGCTAAGATTATGGAACACTACAGGGATCATTTTGCTATCATTTAGATTGATATTGCAGGATTCGTGAGCAGCACCGCGATAATTCGAAGAATTATTATTATTATTATTATTTGTTGGAGAAAGATGAAAATGGTCACTAACTTTTTTATCGCCTAGAGAAAACGGCTTTTTACAGATATGACAATGAGTTGCTCGTTGGAATGCAGCTTCCTGTTCAACTGTCATATTCAAATCGTATTGACAATTGTGAATAGTTTCAATTTCTTCCGTTAGCTCCAAAAGTTGGTTTGCAAACCATTCCATAGAATTCTCCCCTCTATACGAACAGTAAAAAGAAAGGGTGCTGTCGTAAGAACATTTCACGTAATACCCAATAGTAGCAGGTTTATGCAGTTGATATTTTGCTCCTTCTTGAATTTTGTTTAGAATACTTTCTATGTCTGCATATACTATAAAAGGTACTATTCCTTTGAATTTATAGTCTTTAAATATGAGAATAGTTTTTTCACCGGTTGGCATTTTAATTTTACAATCATTCATTTTTCTACATAATTCAGTATAATTTTGCAATTTTTCCTGTGATCTGAAATAATGTAGGCATCTATCACAAATGAATTTTTTTCCATCTTCCTTACTGAGTTGTTTGGAAAGGAGCCTGGATAGATCTTTGATCCAACAATAATGATAACGAATCGGTTTATCATCAGATTATTGGTTTTGAATGAGGAGAAGGTTCACATGTTTGTCTCTTTTTTGTGATGTCAAGAAGGAAGGAAGGACGGAAAAAGATTCACCTGATTTTTTCAATGTATAAACGTTAACGGAAATGTTATTTTGTTTTTCGAAATTTGGAATTTGGTAAATGGTCATAGAAAACTGTATCCCTTTGAGCTTCAAAACTTCAGAATAATGGGGATATGATGATTGGATGATTTTTTGATGATACTGGAAATAAGGCTGAAACAATTGACCAAGCAAAGCAGGCTAAATTATCATTCATTACGTTGATACAGGCTTCTTTTCGCTTAATTTCGATCGGAAGTTCAATATATGACGATCCGATTTGTGGAGAGAATTTATTGATGTTTACCCCCAAGTTAATAATTTTTTGAAGTGCCCACCCGCTTTTTTTTCCACAGAATTCTTCAAGTTCAATCATTATAGGTTTCATCACTTTATCATCAAACCATAAATCCAAGTCAGTGTCATGAAATATAGGTGGATTGGCAGTGGTGAAGTATTTATAATCCGTTTTCACCTCATCAGCCTTTGCGAGTACAAATTGCCCGCAGAATACAAAATTTACCTTTATTGAATCAAAATTCTTTAAAACGTTATGGATTCTTCGTTTCAAAAGTGATTTACAATCGGAAAAGAAATGTTTTGTATCTTTATGGAAAAGATTAGAGATTGTTCCTGTGCGTATACGCGATCCAAAAGCTGATTCACTGTCATTCCAATGAACCCGATGTTTAGCTGTCACATTCGATTCTTTGAGTCCTGCTCCTTTTTTCTACTCGTATTTTATTTGATTTCGCAGGGTTTTGACATTCCTTAGGGTTGCCTGCAGCTGTTGGTTTTCTCCCAAAGTTGTTGCTTCCTTCAGAGCTCTATTAATACGTCTATATGCTTTTGTACATTCTCGTAACCCGTTGAGGGCGGTTACCCATTATATTTGGTGGTTATCAACCCCAATATTGAGGTGATAAATGTCAGGACATCAGCAAAGTTCGTCATATTTTGAACACCTGCAACAAAAATGAGGTAATTAGTCAATGAAATTTTTTCCTAAAAAATATGTGAATCGCTAACTATTTCCAAGAAAAACGAACCTTGAGTTTGCTGGAGGAGCACCGAAAAAACATGTCTGACCTCTGTGAAGACTGGAACATGAATGACGGAATCAGACAGTGCGAAGACTTAAGTTCTAAAAGAAATTGGTTGGTAGGAAGACTGAATAACAGAAGTGTCACGTCATCAGTTTGAAATAGGACAGAGTCTGAGAAAAACTCACCTTAGTTTGCTGGAGGAGCACCAAAAAAGAAACACATCTGACCTCTGTGAAGACTCGATGGAGAATGACGACAATCAGACAGAGTGAAGACTTAAGTTATGAAAATAATTTGGTTGGTAGGAAGACTGAATGACAGAAGTGTCACGTGATCAGCTTGAGAATGAGAGAGGCTGAAAAACTTACCTTAAGCTTGCTGGAGGAGCATCGAAAAAATACGTCTGACCTCTCTGACGACTGGATCATGAATGATGAAATCAGACAGTGCAAAGACTCAAGTTCCAAGAACAATTTGGTCGGATGGAAGACTGAATGATAGGAGTGTCACGTGATCAGTTTTGAAAATGATAGAGGCTAAGAAAAAACCTGAAGACTGGACGCTATCAGTTCAAAAAAAAACACTCACCTTTGAAATACTGAAGGAACTCTCTGGAAGACTTAGAATCAAGAAGTAGCAGAGCTGCTCTAGAGACACACGTCTTGTCTGTTCAGCGGCTGGAGCAGAAATGAATCAACAGCAAACAGTACCTATACTTAATAACTTTTTATGAGAACGAATCGGTAGAGCGTAAGACAAAATGACAACAGTGCCACCTGGTGAGTAATTCAGGAACTAAGTTCAGCGATGACATCACCAGTTATATAGATTTCAGCAGAGGCTCAATGGGGTGGTGGTCTAGGTGGTTAACCCAGGTTGCATGAGGTTGCATGACGTTGCACGAGGTTGCCCGAGGTTGCACCCATAAACACCCATCAACACCCATCAACACCCATCAACACCCATCAACACCCGTCAACACCCATCAACACCCATCAACACCCATCAACACTCATCAATACCTATCAACACCCATCAACACCCAAAAACTTGAAAAATTTCACTCCCAACAATCCTAGAAAAAATTGCCAAAATCAGTTGTGAAACGTCTGAGATATATCACGATATTAAAATTTGACCAATATCAGTAGTAAAAATATCAAGTTTAATAAGTCAACGCTGTTAATACCTCAACGCCGAGAATAATTATCAGCTATCAGCATACTTCATGCAGGCACGAACTTGTGTAGCGCGGGGATTCCCAGATGTTTGCTCCGATTTATTATAACTTACAGATATATTTCATATTTCATTTGTTTCAATACCTTTGAATTACCGTGATCGATGATTTTTCAATCAAATTCGTTTGAGTACATATGGGAAAAGATAATTTCAGTGATTGTTCATGGATTGAATGAATAGTTCAAGTTCCAGAGTGATGTGTTCATTTTCAGTGTTGATTGAATTGAATATTATTTACAAGTACCTATATTTCGAATGAAAATTAATGGAATTCGTTGGAAGGATAATTTCTGTGCATTTTCGTGGATTTTCTGCTGCAGACAGAATACATTTTTTCCTAGAAAATATGTGTTATGGTTGAATGCATGTTCTTATTGTATTGTGGATTTTTTCAATAGTTTAGTGCTCTTTGGATATTTTATAGTTTTTTTCAGACTTCCACGGTGTCCCAGTATGGATTTTCACGCTGTGAATTATTAATTTTTTTGCGAGAAAGTGTTTTGTATTATAGGTTAAATTATTAATTTTGACCTTTTCGTGGTTTTCTCAATAGATTGTGTGCGTGCTTGGTTATTTTCATACAGTGTGAGTCTATTCTGGTTTGAATGCATATTTTTCAACGTTTGAGAGGTTCTTCCGTTAGTGTGTGTGCATGTATGAGTATTTTCAAACTTCCACGGTGTCCAAGAGTGGATTTTTCGCTGCAAAGGACGAATTATTGTTTTTTCTTGAAGAATATGAATGTATACTGAATCGGATGGAGGTTTGCTAGGTTAGATACATGGTTTTAACTATTCAGAAGTTTTTCCAACTCATATAAGGTATAATTTATTTGACTGAAAAGATAATTTCGGAGGAGGGTGCGCCATCTGTTGGGCAATAGATGAAAGTCAGTTGATAAGCTATGCCATTACTGGGTCACTTTGACCCCGAGCTCAGGCTGCGGAGGATCTGATCCTAGAACAGAAACAGCAAGCAGGTCGATCGGAGGTTTTCCCAAACCACCTCAAACCTATTGGGGTAGCCATTTTTCCAAGATGGCTGACGTTTTTCTTACCTATCAGTTGGCATCCAAGTTTTTTTCTCTTAGGGTAGCCATTTTTCCCATCATGGTTGACATTTTTATTCATCGAAAGTATTTCTTCCTATCAAAACTGTTACTCTTTCCCTTATTGTTGAGAACTAACCACATTTTCCTCTTAGGGTAGCCATTTTTCCAATATGGCTGACATTTTTCCAATATGGCTGAAATTTTTCCCAACAGTTGAGAATTTAACACATTTTTTTCTTAGGGTAGCCATTTCTCCAATATGGTTGACATTTTTCTTCATTTTGAGAATGGTGGCTAGAATTTTTCTCTTAATTTTTCAGCAGCCATGTTTTTTTTTTCTCAAGTACTTGTCAAGAAATAGTTTGGCAGACATGTTTTTCTCCCTCGGAGTAGCCTTTTTTCAATATGGCTGTAATTTTTTTATTCATCTAGGAGGCCATGTTTTTTTTTCTCTTAACGGTTTTTTTCTTGTTTTCTGTAACGGCAGCCATTGTTTTCATCGTTATACCTGAAGACCCCTTCAACGAACCGCCTATGGCGGAGCCCAGGTGAAAACTCCGAACTTCCACCTTGTCGGTTCGACTCGTCGGTCACTCCCTCCGTTTACCGCCGGAGCTCGGGGTCAAAGTGTGCCAGTAATGGTATAGCTTATCCACTGACTCTCATCTATTGCCCAGCAGATGGCGCACCCTTCTCTGAAATTATCTTTTCAGTCAAATAAATTATACCTTATATGAGTTGGAAAAACTTCTGAAACGTTAAAAACATGTATCTAACCTGGCAAACCTCCATCCGAATCAGTATACATTCATATTTTTCAAGAAAAAACAATAATTCGTCCTTTGCAGCGAAAAATCCACTCTTGGACACCGTGGAAGTTTGAAAATACTTATACATGCACACACACTAACGAAAGTACCTCTCAAACGTTGAAAAAATGCATTCAAACCAAATAGACGTATAAAAAACCAAGCACGCACCAATTAAAAAAAAAAATTAAAATTAAATTTAACCTATAATACACCATACTTTCTCGCAAAAAAATTATTAATTCACCTTCTGCAGCGTAAAAATCCATACTTGGACACCGTGGAAGTCTGAAAAAAAAAAATATCCAAAGAGCACTAAACTATTGAAAAAATCCACGAATACAATAAGAACATGCATTCAACTCATAACACATATTTTCTAGGGAAAAACTAGTAATTCATCGTCTGCAGCAGAAAATCACAAGAAAATGCACAGAAATTATCCTTTCCAAATGAATTCCATTATTTTCATTCGAAATATAGGTACTTGTAAATAATATTCAATTCAATCAACACTGAAAATGAACACAACACTCTGGAACTAGAACTATTCATTCAATCCATGAACAATCACTGAAATTATCTTTTCCCATATGTACTCAAACGAATTTGATTGAAAAATCATCGATCACGGTAATTCAAAGGTATTGAAACAAATGAAATATGAAATATATCTGTAAGTTATAATAAATCGAAGCAAACATCTGGGAATCCCCGCGCTACACAAGTTCGTGCCTGCATGAAATATGCTGATAGCTGATAATTATTCTCGGCGTTGAGGTATTTACAGCGTTGCCGTAGTGAGTTCAAAGTACGATAATTTCAGATTTATTAAACTTGATATTTTTACTACTGATATTGGTCAAATTTTAATATTGTGATATATCTCAGACGTTTCACAACTGATTTTGGCAATTTTTTCTGGGATTGTTGGGAATGAAACTTTTCAAGTTTTTGGGTGTTGATGGGTGTTGATAGGTGTTGATGAGTGTTGATGGGTGTGTGTGTGTGTCGATGGGTGTTGATGGGTGTTGATGGGTGTTGATGGGTGTTGAGGGGTTGGGGGTTGATGGGTGATGGGTGTTGATGGGTGTTGATGGGTGTTGATGGGTGTTGTGGGTGTTTATGGGTGCAACCTCGGGCAACCTCGTGCAACCTCATGCAACCTCATCCAACCTGGGTTAACCACCTAGACCACCACCCCATCGAACCTCTGCTGAAATCTATATAACTGGTGATGTCATCGCTGAACTTGGTTCTTGAATTACTCACCAGGTGGCACTGTTGTCATTTTGTCTCTCGCTCTACCGATTCGTTCTCAGAAAAAGTTATTAAGTATAGGTACTGTTTGCTGTTGATTCATTTCTGCTCCAGCCGCTGAACAGACAAGACGTGTGTCTCTAGAGCAGCTCTGCTACTTTTTGATTCTAAGTCTTCTAGAGAGTTCCTTCAGTATTTCAAAGGTGAGTGTTTTTTTTACTGATAGCGTCCAGTCTTCAGGTTTTTTCTAGGCTTCTATCATTTTCAAAACTGATCACGTGACACTCCTATCATTCAGTCTTCCATCCGACCAAATTGTTCTCGGAACTTAAGTCTTTGCACTGTCTGATTTCATTATTCATGATCCAGTCGTCAGAGAGGTCAGACGTGTTTTTTCGATGCTCCTCCAGCAAACTCAAGGTAAGTTTTTCAGCCTCTGTCATTTTCAAACTGATCACGTGACACTTCTGTCATTCAGTCTTCCTACCAACCAAATTGTTTTCATAACTTAAGTCTTCACTTTGATTCGTCATTCTTCACTTCCAGAGGTCAGACGTGTTTTTTTTGGTGCTCCTTCAGCAAACTCAAGGTGAGTTTTTCTTAGACTCTGTCATATTTAAAACTGATCACGTGACACTTCTGTTATTCAGTCTTCCTACCAACCAATTTGTTTTAGAACTTAAGTCTTTGCACTTTGTGATTCCGTCATTCATGTTCCAGTCTTCGCAGAGGTCAGACGTGTTTTTTCGGTGCTCCTCCAGCAAACTCAAGGTTCGTTTTTCTTGGAAATAGTTAGCGATTCACATATTTTTTAGGGAAAAATTACATTGACTAATTACCTCATTTTTGTTGCAGGTGTTCAAAATATGACAAACTTTGCTGATGTCCTGACATTCATCACCTCAATATTGGGGTTGATAACCACCGAATATAATGGAAAAACCGCCCTCAACGGGTAACGAGAATGTACAAAAGCATATAGACGTATTAATAGAGCTCTGAAGGAAGCAACAACTTCGGGAGAAAAACAACAGCTGCAGGCAACCCTAAGGAATGTCAAAAGCCTGCGAAATCAAATGAAATACGAGCAGAAAAAAGGAGCAGGACTCAAAGATTCGAATGTGACAGCTAAACATCGGGTTCATTGGAATGACAGTGAATCAGCTTTTGGATCGCGTATACGCACAGGAACAATCTCTTATCTTTTCCATAAAGATACAAAACATTTCTTTCCTGATTGTAAATCACTTTCCAAACGAAGAATCCATAACGTTTTAAAGGATTTTGATTCAATAAAGGTAAATTTTGTATTCTGCGCGCAATTTGTACTCGCAAAGGCTGATGAGGTGAAAATGGATTATAAATACTTCACCACTGCCAATTCACCTATATTTCATGACACTGACTTGGATTCATGGTTTGATGATAAGGTGATGAAACCTATAATGATTGAACTTGAAGAATTCTGTGAAAAAGAAAGCGGGTGGGCACTTCAAAAAATTATTAACTTGGTGGTGAACATCAATAAATTCTCTCCACAAATTGGATCGTCATATATTGAACTTCCGATCGAAATCAGGCGAAAAGAAGCCTGTATTAACGTAATGAATGATGATTTAGCCTGCTTTGCTTGGTCAATTGTTTCAGCCTTGTTTCCAGTATCATCAAAAAATCATCCAAATAGAACATCATCATATCCCCATTATTCTGAAGTTTTGAAGCTCAAAGGAATACAGTTCCCTATGACCATTCACCAAATTCCAAATTGCGAAAAACAAAATAACATTTCGGTTAACGTTTATACATTGAAAAAATCAGGAAATCTTTCCCGTCCTTCCTTCCTTCTTGACATCACGAAAAAAAAACAAACATGTGAACCTTCTCCTCATTCAAAACCAATATTCTGATGATAAACCGATTCGTTATCATTATTGTTGGATCAAGGTTCTATCCAGGCTCCTTTCCAAACAACTCAGCAAAGAAGATGGAAAGAATTCATTTGTGATAGATGCCTACATTATTTCAGGCCACAGGAAAAATTGCAAAATCATACTGAATTATGTAGAAAAATTAATGACTGTAAAATTAAAATGCCAACCGGTGAAAAAGCTATTCTCAAAATTGAAAACTATAAATTCAAAGAAATAGTACCTTTTATAGTATATGCAGACATATAAAGTATTCTAAACAAAATTCAAGAAGGAGCAAAATATCAACTGCATAAACCTGCTACTATTGGGTATTACGTGAAATGTTCTTACGACAGCACCCTTTCTTTTTACCGTTCGTATAGAGGGGAGAATTCTATGAAATGGTTTGCAAACCATATTTTGAAGCTAACGGAAGAAATTGAAACTATTCACAATTGTCAATACGATTTGAATATGACAGTTGAACAGGAAGCTGCATTCCAACGAGCAACTCATTGTCATACCTGTGAAAAGCCGTTTTCTCTAGGCGATGAGAAAGTAAGATAACATCTTTCTCCAATAAATAATAATAATAATAATTCTTTGAATTATCGCGGTGCTGCTCACGAATCCTGCAATATTAATCTTGATGATAGCAAAATGATCCCTGTAGTGTTCCATAATCTTAGCGGCTATGATGGTCATTTTATTATTGGAAAAATAGCCACCACAATCGAAGGAAAAATTGAGCTGCTTCCAATTACGAAAGAAAATTACATTTCGTTTACTAAACATATCGGAGGATCAAACTTTAATTTACGATTCATCAACTCTTTCCGTTTTCTAAATTCCTCTCTAGAGAAATTAGCATCATATCTATCAGATTTTCCAAATTTAACAGCACAATTTCCAGAGGTCTCTAATGAAAAATTTGATTTGCTGACGAAAAAAGGTGTGATGCCTTACGATTATTTTGATTCCTCTGATGAATTCAATGAAACGACTCTCCCTTCTATCGAACATTACTATAATACTCTTACCGAAAAACCATGCTCACGAAAACTATACGAAAGAGCTCAAAACGTATGGGCTGCTTTTAATTGCGTTGATTTAGGAGAATACGTTGACACATACTTGAAAACAGACGTACTTCTCCTAGCCGACGTTTTCGAAAAATTTCGTGATAGTAGCCATAGAACTTATGGTCTTGATCCCGCGGATACATATACACTGCCTGGTTATACTTGCCAATGTATGTTATATCATACTCAATAGGAGCTAGAACTTTTTTCCGATGTCGATTCTTTTTATCGAGAAAGGTATTCGAGGTGGACTCAGCCAAATTTGCTCAAAGAGACGTGCTCAAGCAAATGATCGATATCCCCCAGACTTCAATCCATCCGAAACCGAGAAATATCTCATGTATTTCGATATCAATAACCAGTACGGTTGGGCGATGTCTCAACCTCTTCCTCATGGAGGTTTCGAGTGGGTCGATTCCAACATTGATGTCACCTCTATATCCGATGACTCAGATGAAGGGTATATTTTCGAAGTTGATTTAGAATATTCCCATTATCTTCATGATCAGCATGAGGATATACCTTTGTGCCCTGAGCATATAAATCCCAAAACATGGAAACCATCATCGTCTCCGTCTGAACCCACTGAACTCATGGCAACTCTTTTTCCCAAGAAAAAATATATCATTCATTATGGTAACCTAAAACAGGCTTCGTCTAATGGTCTCATTCTCAGAAAAATCCATAGAGTCCTTAAATTCAATCAGTCTACTTGGTTAAAACCATGTGTTGATCTTAATACGGAATTGAGGAAAAAAGCTAAAAATAATTTCGAAAAAAATATTTTTAAGCTGATGAATAATGCTGTTTACGGCAAAACCGTTGAAAATATTAGGAAAAATTCTAATGTGAAACTTATTACAAAATGGGAGGGTAGATATGGAGCTGAATCATATATTTCCAAACCAGAGTTCTAATCAGTCACTATATTTAATGAAAATCCCACGGCAATAGAGTTGAATAAGACTGAAATATATTTCAACAAACCAATATATGTAGGCTTTAGCATCCTTGAAATATCCGAAATTGAAATTTATGATTTCCACTATGATTATATGCAGAAAACATTTGGAGAGAATTGTTCTGTATTATACACCGATACCGATTCGCTGATTTATGAAATACAATGTCCCGATGTATATGAAATCATTCGTAATGATTGCAATTACATGTTCGATACTAGCGATTATCCTGAGAACAATAGGTATAACATACCTTTAGTTAACAAAAAAGTTCTAGGGATAATGAAGGACGAAAATAACGGCAATCTTATGACTGATTTCATAGGACTCAGATCAAAATTATATGCAACGAACGTTTTCACACCCTTAGACAAAATTAAAAAACCTGAAGACAATTTGGGTAAAGGAGGGTATGAATTCTTCAAATTCTGTCAAATTATGGAACCACAAATAAAGCGAAGGGTGTGAAAAAAGCCGTTGTAGATAATGCGATCACATTTGATGATTTTGAATCCTGCTTGGAAAATTCAACCAAAAAATACGTTCATCAACGATTGATCAGAAGCGAAAAACACCAGGTGTTTTCTATGGAACAAGAAAAAATCGCTCTGAGTGGACAGGACGACAAGAGATTCTTATGTCCTGGATCACACCTGACGTTACCTTGGGGATATTACTCCATCCATGATCAGTCCATGACATCGATTGATTTCGCTGAGGGTTGCAGCATTGGAGGAGCAGAGTTCAAGAACACCTTATATTCTCGGATTCTATTATTATATATTATTATTTACTATTACTATATATTATTATATTTTTTTATATTTCAATGAAATATGTTCACAAAAAATGTCTTATTTCTTCACCTCCTACATAGTATAGTGTTTGTGAAAGTGGTTGAGGTTGGTTCGATAAAAAGGAAATGTGTGCTCACCTACAAGTTTTCAACGTTTTTTAAGTACATTAGACGTTTTCCACAGACGTTTTCCAACGCATTCTAGTCGTTTTTCGATGCCTGCAGAGAAACTCACCCTTTATATAATATGATGAATTATTATGTTAGCAGAGTTTGGTTAGGTTGGGTTAATTAGAAAATTTATTCCATTTGAATGCTTTCAGAAGGAACTAACACTCATATAATAACAATGTTAGCAGAGTTTGATAGGTTGGGTTATAAAAAACATCAAACCCACTTAGATTACAACATCCACAAAACAACCGTAATCGAAGAACCCTCATCAAATTCACATCATAGACTACACAAACATCATACAAAAATATTATATCCATACATAAACATGTCCCAACCTACATGAAAAATCCCTAGATCTAGGGAAAAAACTTTAATACAACCTAAGAAATCCATGAGATTAACCCTCAAAATTCAGAAAATCTAGGGTGAAAATTCCTAAATCTGGGGAAAAAATCACTTATCCCATGAGAAATCCATCAGGTTAACCCTAAAAATCTACCTGAAACGACTAATCTAAACACAACCTACGTGAAAAATTCCCTAGATCTGGGGAAAAAGTCAATCATCCATGAGAAATCCATCAGGTTAACCCTAAAAATCCACCTGAAGACTATCTAAACACAACCTGCGTGAAAAATTCCCTAGATCTGGGAAGAAATTATTCATCCATGAGAAATCCATCAGGTTAACCCTAAAAATCTACCTGAAACGACTAATCTAAACATAACCTACGTGAAAAATTCCCTAGATCTGGAGAAAAAGTTAATCATTCATGGGAAATCCATCAGGTTAACCCTTGAAATACAGTAGATATGGGAAAAAGATCAAGGGTAATATAGACCCCAAGCACGTGAAAATGGGTGTTTCCCAAGGACATTATTAGAGGTTAGGGGTGAATATTCAAGTAATAGTACATAAAGTCTCCCTTGTCGAAACATTATGATCTAATGTAAACAACCAGAGTGATTCAAAACGTCGAGAACCTGATGATGGTCTAATAAAGGTTGAACTGAAGATGAATCGAAACGCCGAGAACCCGATGAAGATTCGAAACGTCGAGAACCTGATGATGGTCTGATAACGATCGAAACCGGTAAAAGGTCGCAGAATGACCACGTTGGACCTTAGATTTTCTTATGGGAATTTACATGGGAAAAAGTGCCAAAGTGGCGCCGAACTGTTGCAGCTATATCTACTGTTTCGGATTCTCTCCCATTCTTGGAAACGGCAGCTGCTCTCGTCGACTAGGACTTCTCCACATTCATGGATTTCCAATGAAACAAAGGTAATGTTAACTCTACATTTGTGATTTTTTCATCTGGTAGTGTTCTTCATATTTTACTAATGTTTTCTTGGCTAATAATTGATTTTATTCCAAATTGTTTGTTTGTTCCAAATTTTAAATTTTCAACGTGGTTCATCCCAAAATCATTTTTCCACACCTCCTTGTTGATTCTGTCCCCTTGATACCAACACGTTTAGTTTTTCTTCTCGAATTTTCGATTTTGACACACCATTTGTAGCACTTTGGAAATGTACTTGTTTTGTTATTAAAAGCATATATTTTATTTCAAAAATTTTCAATTGAAATTTTATGTTAACATTTTCAACTATTTCTATTTTCATAATTTCGAATTTTTCTTGTTTTTGATAGTCATATTTATTTACATTCTTTCCCATTTTTTTTTTCAAAACCTCACTTTCCATTGGTTTTATTTCATCATTTGTATTTCTTTCTACCATCTCAAACTCTTTATTTTCCCTGTATAAATATTTTTGATTTCTAACAAATGTTTTTCTTTACAATTTCTATAAAATTTACTCTTGCTTCTAATTATTATTTTGGCAATTCAGTTCACAAATATATTCGCACCGCGTTAATGTTATTGCCCCTTATTTGCCCCTCGTTGCGGCGCAAATTTTTATGATAATAACAATTGTTCTTATTTGCCAATGTTGTTGTTATGGATGATATATTTTGCTATGAAGCACTAATTTGAGTTGATTATCGCAGATTAGGTAACAGTACGTCTTCCTGAATGGAGGAGATCATTATTTTGATGAGTTTCTGACTTATTTTCAATGATTGATCAAAACAAACCACAATTTGACATTTTCTGAAACTGACATCAAGAACTACTAGAAGGCTCCACAGTAGAACTGACTCCTGAGATTCCATAGGCGTACCGATTGAGTTAGCTTTATATATATATATATATATATATGTATCGCGACTACTTCGGCCTCGACTCATGAGAAAATTCGTAAAGTTCGGCTACAGGGTGTCATCTTTGGCTACGTAGCCAAAGTTTGCACGAGTTGGTTCATATCATTCGTCAACTTCAGCTACACAACTTCGACTACAAAACAATATAATTTTTATATATATTTGGAGTCAAACTTTCATCAGAATACGTCACATCAAATTTTTTCAAGGGAATTAAAATCACATTTTGATGTTATACAGCAGCATGAGGATGACCAATAATTGAAAATCTTCAAGAATAAATAGCAGATATATGATATATAATTCACATGCGACTAGAGTATGAATATAAAAAAAATGCTTGTCATCTATTGCTTGGCAAGTTTGATTGAACCTAGATATAAATATAAGTTTCTATTGCATAAAAGCAAAATTATATCGGAGAATAGAAAACGAAAAAATATAAGAAACTGGCGACATCTGTAATGACTGAATATTGCTTCTGGAGAATTTACGTTTCTTTACTACTTTTCGTGGAATAGGTACAATATAATGATAATATTTTTTCCCGAAAGTATTTGGAAAATTGACTTAATATATATGGTGTAATTTGACTGTGGAAAAAAATTATAATAGATGACTCGATTGCAAATGTTTATTTTTTCATCTGCCTGTCATCAGAAATCTACTTGATTTAAATCATTCAATTGAATTACTCCAAGGGATTTCAATTCTAGTAAC